>CABFOP010000003.1:0-10791 GCA_900683385.1 Anoplogaster cornuta
ACAGTGTCATGTGACTTGCAATACCGAGCTTGGCCACCATGTACAATAGGAAGCAAGGCTGAGACCTAACCCTGGGGGCTTGGTAACAGGTGTCACTGTCACTCGTCAGTATTGCTTCAACCCTCACTTGCCCTCTGGTGGTCGGAAGCATGAATAACTCCTATAAGAGAAAAATAATTCTTGGATCCGCCCCGTGATTCGGATCCAGTCCAAAATGTAATGGATTCTAAGTTGGGTCATGCTACACCCCTCCACAAAGTTCCATGCGAATCGGGCTGGTAGTGTTTGCATAACCCTGCTGACACACGGACACGGACACACAGGGACGAAAACATAATCTCCTGGGCGGAGGTAATAACCAAAACCACATTCCCATCCTCTATAACAGTCTCGTACAGTTCTGTCTTCTTCATTGGTTGTCAGCTGGTTGCAGGAAACCAGGATGAGTAAAAAGGCAGGGAGGATTTCCACTGACCCTGCCCACTCACAAAATCAGCTGTTCTAAAAGCCTTCTTCTGGGAGATTTTATTGGTCCATTAATATCAAGGGCACCAGTGACCTCAAGAACCCTTTTCCATGAGCTGTCACATCATATCTGGACATCTTGCCTTCTAGTAGAATTTGTACACATTTTGCTACTCAAAATATTCCCTTTGATATTATTTATTATTACCCCACAGTATTTTCACAATGCAATCCATTGTAACCTCAGGCTGTACACATAGCATGTTTCAGTCTCAGGAATACACAGTTGTGAGAAAAAGTTTGTTCAAATTCATTCCTGTATCAATGTCTTATAAAATATGCTCTGATCTGCATCTAAGTCATAAAAATAGATAATAATGTGATTTAACAAATAACATAAATACTATTACATGTCTTTAGTGAACATATTTCTCAAACATTAACAGCTTGGATTGGAAAAAGTATGTGAACCATGATACTGTAGTTAGTAACTTGTGAAACATTTACTGTAGTTGCTGATCAGACCTGCACAACAGTTTGGAGGTATATTGGACCATACCACCGTAAAGAACTGTTTCAGTTCATTGATATTTTTGGGATGTCTTGCATGTGATTGCTTCAGGTTAAGCCACAACATTTCAATAGATTTAAGGTCAGGACACTGATCTGGCCATTCCAAAATGTGAATTTTCCTCAGTTGAAGCCATTCTCTAGATTTGCTTTTGTGTATGGTGTCATTGTCATGCTGCATTACCCTGATATTATCCTGTAGAATTTCCCAATACAATTTGGAATTCATTGTTCCCTTAAATGCTACAATGCTTATGTAAATCTTTTGTAAAGTGATTAAAAAATGTTTGTATGTTGCTAGAAAAATGAGGCCCAACGTAGGCTTGTTAATGTGTTTGTAATTGGCTCTATCTTGCCTGGTCTAGATGCGTTTAGAGGCAGAGCAGGAAATGGAGTGCCAAGCTCTGAAGCAGCAGTTGAAGCAAGAGATGGAGCTTCTGGATGCCTACCAGACCAAAACCAAGTCACAGATGGAAACCCAACATGAGCGAGAGCAGCAGAAGCTTGAGCAGAAGGTCTCCATACGCAGAGCCCACCTTGAACAGAAGGTCGGTTTGAGATTGATGGCATTCTTAAATACATAAAATAAATGTCATACAGTGTCATATTATATAAAATGACTTCAAGATAGATAAGTTGGTTGGTGGATGTGTAGACATAATGTATAATGTCGTAATGTAATAAATGACAATCATTTTTGATTATAGATTGAAGAGGAGCTGGCCTCGCTTCAGAAAGAACGTACTGAACGGATCAAGCACCTGTTTGAACGCCAGGAGAGAGAAATGGATGCTTTTGATGCAGAAAGTGCTAGGATTGGGTTTGGAAGCTTGGGATCTCTGGACTTCCCCAAAGAGGATGACAGATGAAAGTGGATGTATCTTTAGAGGACAGTTGTATGGTACACATGTCCCTGCCCTTTCATGTCCACTTGACCACTGTCACATCCATGGTGACAAAGCTGAATAACTCTCTCTCTCTTGCTTTCTTCTCTCTCAGATATTGCAACTCAGAATCAAGGTGTTATGTGCAATGAGAGCATATTTTGTGACACTTGAAGGGGGAAAGCAAAACAAAATATTATACAACATGTCAATAAATCAAACCTAGTCAGTGTAACTCAAAACTTATGTGTTGGAAATAACAACAAATTTAACCACAAAATCCCAACAGACTCTTTTCTCCATGCCATTTCCTCCTTTTCGTATGAATTGAATAAATACAGGAAATTTTAGTAAAAATGGGCACTTTTATATGTTTAAGTATAAACCCATCGAGTTCATATGATGCTTAATGCGTAATGCGATGTTATATTGAGGGACATTGCTATTGTGGAATGTGAGCTGCGGATTCCCCCGTGGTGTGAAGCTGCTTGGTCAGTTTTATTTTTCTCAGAATGTGAATAACACTGTATGGGGTCACTGGATGAAGTCAGAGCTTCTTCATTTTTGCAATTTGTTTTGTCATACTTCCATATTGTGCTTATGCATACAGTATACTGTGGTCCATCACTTTTTTTTTAGGGAAAATGTTCTTACCTTTTGTTTAGTATGTAGAATCAATTGGCATTAGATCTATCAACCACAATTCAAGATTATTGCATGCACTTTAAGGACAAATTCAGGTTGTGAAGTGAAGCATGAATCTGTCAGAGATTTTAGCTATTTGTAAATAAAAATGGTCATAGCATTTGTTGAACATTGTTTTAAGCCTATGGATACTGGACATGAGCGCCATATTTGATATGATATGATAATTTCACAAATGCCTTTATTTAAGTTGTGCCTATGAAGCAGATTTTAGTTATTTTAGTTAGTTTTTTATATCTATATTTTGTTTAACAAGGCCGGCAGCATTTTGTGTTCCATCTAAATTTGTGAATCATTTAATGTTCACTAATCAAAGGTCTTGTAAAGGAAAATGGTGAGAATTGTGCTGTATAACTTTTGATATGAATATTTGTACATGAGAATATAGCTAGAAATACAGAGACACTGGTCTATTACTGATGACAGAGCTTAATATAATGATAGAAAATTTGCTTCATTTTTGTTTTGTTACAGAGATATGGCCATACAATAGCTCAATATATTGCTAAGTCAAACCACTAGACTATCAGATTGTATAAATGCTGTTAAATGGAATCACAGACTTCCTATTAATATACAGATCTTTTTAAGATCTGTGGTTATACAAAAGTTAAAGCGGTTGGCCTGGGTTGCATTCGAGTAATGAGTGTCTAGTGACCAGATTTACATATGATTTGCAGTGTTCATTATTGTCATTGAACAGGTTGCACAATGTTTCCATTATACTGAATGGAAAGATAATTGTTTGGTGCTTAATTTCTAATACCACCTTTAGCCTTTGTAGTTTTTTGTCTTGGAGAGAAGACTGGATTTTACAAAATGTAAAAGTGAAGCATTTTGGAAATTAAGTTTTTCAAACACATATTTTAGAGTACCCCATGCAATGAAACCGTCTAAAAATGAAGTATATGTATGAAAAAAATAAATACTATTTTATCACGGGTCAGTTTGAAACATTGTTTAATGTGGTGGTCTTGAATGCAACCCTGTTACCTTTGACAGGGGCCTCTTTACCTGCTATTTCAGAGTGAAAACTTGTATCAGTGTTCAGCCATGCTCCTCATAGGGGTGAGAGTAATAGGATAAACTGTCTCTTGAACTGAAACATTAGAACTAGAGGGATATAATGAAATTCACAAAACAAAGAAGTTAGTATTTTTTGTTACCTGAAGTAGAATTTCTGATGGTGATAGAAACCAAACCCTCTCATCTTCCACTTATGTCACCATACACATCTGGGGTAGGGAGAAGCCTAAACTCTGAAATTAACTCTATGTTTACTCCCTAGACTAGGACTGAGCTGAAGTTCAATGGCTCCTCTAGATTTTTCAAACTTTCAAACTTTCTGAAATTTGGTGGTAAATTTTCTCATATGCAGTATGGCCTTTTGTCTGGTCACATGTAACTGAAGATTTGTGGACCAATGGTTCCATGATAGTGCTATTGGAGTGCTTCAGTGTCTTGAAAATGGTTTGCTTGAGATTGGTTCAGAACTGTTACCGAACCTAATAATTTGTGTGAATTTACGTTACTAGAAATCTGTATTTAGCTAGAATAAAGGGGACTTTCCTAAACAACCCCATTCACCATTTCCTGTGCAGTTCAAAGACAAAATAAACAAGATTCTGTTGAAAAAGGTGTCTTGATCAACATCCTGCATCATATGGCATTTCCTTTAGTTTTCTTCAATACAGTATGACTACCACAATATATCAAATATATGCTTCTTTTTTTGGCCTTTTTATGCCTTTTTTGACAGAGACAGTGAGATAGATAGGAAGGTATGGGAGAGAGAGAGATCGCTGCAGGAAGGACTGAGCCTTATGGTATGGTATACTTGGATATTTATGTTTTGATTTAGGTTGCATGCATACGTACAGGACAAAGATAACTTGAAAGGGAAGCGTTTTCAGTAAATCCCCCTGCTGCACAGTAGTTGTGAGGGAAGTTACACTGCTATGTTTCCTGTGTTTCCTCGATATCGTGAGGTCTCAAAAAACTGTAAACTGCTTGTTTTGGGTGTTGATTAGGGGGTTTTCTGCTATACCTGTGTATATTGGCAGGAATTCAACTCTAAGTTCCTTGAATTGTTGACAGTCTGTGGCACCATCTGCAGCAGTTGCCTACCTCACCAAAACTCCTCTACCATCCCCGGGGCTTTCCAGTTGCCCCAGGGCATGGTACAGGGCTTGTGGTGAGGGTGGTCAACTTTTGAAATGAGATTACGCTGACAGGGTTGCGGTACGTTGAGTTCCCCCTGACGTTTCTCAGGTAGTCAGTGGTTTGATGGCAACATTGTATCTAGTGTGAATGCTTGAAATCAAAACACAATCATGAAAAATTTAAACATGGACAAAGTGATTAGTGAGCTGTATCAGCTCCACAATCCAAAGCTGATCTGTTGCTCCCATACATAGTAAAACAGAGGCAACAGTCTTCCATTTAGTCTGACCTTTCAGTAACCCATATTTTAGCTAAACACATCAGAATACGTCACAGTCCTTAAGCAGAAGTGAACACCCTTGATAAGTGTCAAATGATTGATGATGAGCACAGCCACTCAGTAGGCTGTCAGAGTACATTTGCTAATCAGACCCACCCTTTACGCATTGGTAAAAGTCTCTGATTGAGAAATGCCTTTCCTGTGAACGTGCCAGCTTCCTGTCCATAAGACCACATGAAAGTGTTTTCATGAGTCTTCAAGAGTTTCATCAGAATGAGCAGTTGTAACAGTTAGAATGAGATGGTAATAACAAAATAGCGATTCTTCAAGAATGTTTATAAAATCATGAAGTATTTCAGAGATCTTGAAAGTGGCTATAAGAGTCTTCTGATGGTTTCTAAAAGTACTTTTTTGGAAACTCCCAACCATTGAATTATGAACCCGATTTTATTTTAGAAATGCTTCTCTAAATAATTGCATATTTGTGCCATTTTTATATAATTTCCAACTATTACATTAATTTCCTCAAGAGCCGTCTTTGTATACAGATACAGATACACTTTATTAATCCACACTATTGGTCACACACATGTTTTGATTATATTAGGGTAAACATTGTGGATTCACCATTACTGCAATCAGGCACCTCTGCAGGCAAGGATTTTGTAATCACGTTATAATTATACTAGTAATTTTTAAACCAGTAAAATATTTAAAGAACATTAAAAAAACACATAAGTCACATATTTGATCATTTTATTCTCAAAATATGCCTCAACCCTAAAGGTTCCGTGAGCTACCTTTTTTTACAGTAGAAATTAGTGGGACTAAATGAGAAACATCATCATCATGCTGCTTTATGTACTGTAGTGAACTCACTTTTACTTTCTTGCCACAGCTTCCCACTCATGCTCTCTAGAGGGCAACACAACAGCGTCTCTGGATGCCCTTAGTCAATAATCATCTTCATGCATTTCTGACTTTTTTGTGTAATTCACATTGGTAATTTTCCTCAGGTAATTTAAATGTACCAGATAAGTATATATTTTTCTTTGCACAAATAAATAGTAAGTAATAAATGATAATACAAATATGTTGTGTTATGTGACCATACTTATGCTATTAATTAGACTTTTTCTCCTTGAACACAGTAGGGGATGTAGGGCATACTAGTTTAATAAAAGGAGAGATGGAAGGGAAAAAAACATCTGATAAAAGGAGGAAATTCTGGGAAATTTGGTTGCCTCACAAAGTGCACGTCATTTCCTCCTATGACAAATGTGTGGTTTCAGTCTTTTAAAAACGTTTTTAAGCAGTGTGATTATGACAAGTCTGTACAATTGGCCTCTGATACAGTGTGGGGATTGAATGGTCATGTAAAGAATATGTATTTTCAACAGTCAATGGAACCAGCAATAAGTAAGTCATATTACATTTACATTATCATTATATTTCATTTAAAATATACGATATTATATCAAATGTATTTTTTATATTTTACCCCCATTTTGTCTATGTGTTATTATGGCTATTTTGAATGTCTCATAAACAGCTGTTGTGTGTGTCAGATTGCATCCAACATTTTGTTAGTGCTACACCTTTTCTGAACTTCTGTCTTGTTTAACTTTGTTCTACCATGATGCAGTAAAATTG
The DNA here is from genome assembly GCA_900683385.1 of Anoplogaster cornuta. Taxonomy (NCBI): domain Eukaryota; kingdom Metazoa; phylum Chordata; class Actinopteri; order Trachichthyiformes; family Anoplogasteridae; genus Anoplogaster; species Anoplogaster cornuta. The sequence goes on from CABFOP010000003.1 coordinate 6,721, forward strand.
GTTTTTAAACTGTAATGAAAATGGGCCCCATTGTAATAAAAAAACACTGTAAAATACACTGTACTTATATAGATTTACAGTGTCTAGTGGTATCTGTGCATTTGTACATATAAAGCATATAGAGTGAGTAGACTGACAATGTAGAATAGAACAGAATTATTAAATATCTGGTGTCCACTTCTCATCTTCTGTTTCATATAATGTAATATTGACTGAATGTTTGCCAGCTGAAGCATCACTATTTCTGTCCAAGTTCCCTTCATTGATGTGATGAACTGTATATGGTAACCTTAACTGACTAGAACCTCTCTCCTCAGCATTACTTTCCCTTCTGTTGGTTATGGCTGTTGATTCAACAAGAACTGTCACACTATGCAGAAACCAACAGTGTGGGAATTCTCTACAACAGGCGTTGAAGCTAACCAGACTCATACATAAGGAATCTGTTGATCTAATCAGAATATATGTGAGTACAATTACAGAAATGTAATTTTGCTGTGTTAAATTCTCATGCAATATGACTTCAAAATATTTTAAATATTTTACCATTTCTATTAATGCTGACTGTTGATGTCTCTCTTTAAGAAGTGTGCAGCTTAATTAGGGTCTGACATTATTATTATTATTATGATTAATTATTATTTTATTTATTAATCTTTTTCAGAAGGACAGCCAAGGTGACATGTCAGAGCTTTTCTGCAAGATTTCAATTAACAATGTCCCTGACCCCGATATCTCTGGCCTAGACCCATCAGAGAGGATAGTAAGCATCTACACACATCTTCAAGCTTTCTTCCCACATCTTAAAAGGGTATATGAGCAGCAGACAGACTTACAATTACCCACAAACACACTGCTGACTGAGCTAAGCTATGTCAGTAATCGCAGCATCAGCCTGGCTGCTCTAGTAAACTGCATTCATCAGAACCTCTTCCCAAACCTGCCTGTACCAGAACCAGCAGGGGGGCCAACTTCACTACCTCCATCTCAGAATACCTTCCAGCAGAAGGTCTATGGCTGTGTGGTGCTGAAGACATACAAGGAGTTCCTATCAAATGTTGCCAGAGAACTGAGGACTCTTAAAAGCCAGGTGTGGAAAAAGAGGACGCAAATGAATGTCTTCTTTTGAGGATGACCAAAGGCTGGCCTTACACATTTTCATCAACACTTGTGCACACTGGTTTGCTAAATGAAGACTTAAAAGGATAAGTCAGAATCAAGGTGGCTGGTACATCAATACTTTTCTTTATTGGAGTCTCTATTTATCATATTTATTATTTATTTTCATGTATGTTTCTGATAGAGCGATTTGAGATAGAAGAATACCTTGTATAGTGCAAGATTGTATAGCTATTTCAATAATATTTCTTATTATGGTCTAATATGTTATTTACGGTCCAATACACTGTTGATGAAAGCTTACTTCCTGTATAAAGAATAATCCAAAACACACTTATTATGTGTTAATCATTCATTTTCTATCACTTTTTTGTGTGGTCATATCAATAATGTATGTATTCAGCTGCATGTCAGTGTCCTGCAAAAATGCTGTATCTCCAAAAAAAGTCATAATATGCATTTGACATATTATGTTGCATTTGCGTTTGGCTTAATCCCAGGATCATAAATATCTATTTCTACACATTTGGAAATGCTCTCTGTTGACTACAGTACTAAAATACATAGATAAGAAGATTTTAGAACCAACAGTTTTTGCTAGAAGCATCATGAGCTGTGTACTGCACAGGGGCGGTCCCAACATGAGAAGTTAAAAGTAAATCAGGAAGCTGTTGAGACGCTGACTATGTGATATCAGCTCACAGTGACGCATGTCTTGAAGACAAGGCTGCATCAGATAGGAAAGACTGTGAAACGACTGTGTCTGGTCAGTCACAAGGTGTGGGTGTGTATGGGTCAGATAACTGTGTGTAAAAAGTGTATGATGTTTCTGCGTGCAGATGCATGCAGATGCAAGTATGTGTAAGGTTGGGGTGGGGAAGACAAGAGAAATTCAGATTGTCCATCAAAACAATGGAAGGGTTATTCCCAGACACTGACTGCCAATATAGTTTCCCCTAATTATTAAAAATTAATCATCATATCATTCAAAGTGTTTCTGTTGAAGTGAAGTAGTGCAAACATATCTTCTTTAACTTTCCTCAGGTCACAAGCCTTCAGAAAACTGGAAGTGGATTGACTCTGGGTCATGAATCAAGTTCCCTGTTATAACTCAGTTTTATTTAAAGCAGAAACAGAGAGGGTATTTCAGGGCAACAGAATCATTTATTTTCACTACCTATTCAGGGTGATGGGGCTGAAGCCTGTTCCAGCATACATTGGGTGAAAGGCAAGGAGACACCCTGGACAAGTCACTAGTCCATCGCAGGGCTAACACAGATACATAGACAATCACTCACAGCTATATGCAATTCTTCAATCCACCTGATTTGCATATCTTTGGAATGTTGTGAAGAAAACTGGAGCATCCGGAGGAAACCCACAAGAACATGCAAACTCCACACAAAAAAGGGCCAGGGGCTGGGAACCGAACCCAGGTCTTTCTTGCTGTGAGGCAACAGTGCTAACCACTACGTCACCATGCTGCCCCAATCTACATTATAATGAATTAAAATGCAAGGGTGGGATGTAAGTGGCGGGTATACACAGAAATATTAATAATGTGGAGTCCTCCTTGACCTTCCTATTATTTGTTAAGATATAACAGATATAACATAAAAATAGACAGCAAAGGTGTGAATATGACAGAATAGCTTGAGCTAAATTCAACTCATGTAGTCACAGTCCACGTCAAACACTTTAATCTACTCAACCACTAGACAATGTAAAATTAATTTTCTGAACCATTGTTATCCAATCCAACAGTCAAGGATTTTAGGCATTAAAAACACTGGTTGAACAGTAACTGCTATACTGGTATAGTGCACATAATGGACATCCTGGTAATGGTACCACTGAATTTGCAACATTTCTCTAATGACTCAAAGAAAGATGGCTTGTGTTCCTCACACAACCTGAATGCACAATGCACAATCTGAGGTATGACAATGAACAAAAGTATTTACAATTTTGTAATACTTGTGCAGACATGAACTAGACTTGGTTGAGGAACTTTTGGGACTTGGAATTGTTTGGATCATTGGATCACAATGACAATGCTTATGACAATTATAACTTTGAACAACAATTGTTGTTCAAAGCACCTGCAAAGAAATAATCAAAATGTACTGTGTTGAAAAGCATTGTATTATACAATTCTTAATTTCTGAAATACTATAAATTACATAAAAACATCAAATGAATGAATCAAATTATTTTACATGCTTTACACATCTTGGTCTCTGGAGGGCAGCATACGCCAATAACTGACTACATTTATTATAGAAACGTATCATCTACTGAAGAACAGCTTGGCATCTTTGGAAATTCTAGAAATTGTAATCTTTGGCATTCACAGAAAATGTTAAAGGTTACTACAGGGTATGAAGCATTACCATGAGTTCACACAGAGAGCAACTTGGTTGATTGTTCATTATTCCAAGAGGCTCCAGTTGCATCTATGTACAGTAGTGGTCTCCTGCAAATCATATATTTTTTGCTGCTCTGGTATTGCGTTTCATAATGTTACGTCACTTTAACACAGTTAGTAGCATTAATCAAAAATACACAGAGCTTACCACCGACACCAATAATAAATGCAAGCATTTTCAAAGCTTTTTATTAAAGCTTTTTATTCTGTACTCTATAAAAAATAAGTTATAGAGAACTAGGAAGCTGTAAGGCTGTAATCAAATTCGCATCCATTTTTCATTTGCCAGGTGGAACTATTGTTCATGGAACAGTCATATAGGGAAACAATGAAGCACACAAATCTGAGTAGCTGTTGACGGCCGATGACTGTGAAAAGTTCTGTTGTGGCAAACTTTTCTCGGCCAACAAGCTTGTTGACCCTTGTTGAGTTTTCCTGGCTGGTTAGCTCTATAGGGAATGGATGGACTTCCTTCTCATGTTCCTTGTTGTTTGTGTTGCTCACTATATTAAACATTATTTTTT
>CABFOP010000230.1:1168-11215 GCA_900683385.1 Anoplogaster cornuta
TACTTCTTATATATAGGGGAGAAAAGGCAATCCACATATAGTAGTAATAGTAAGTACTGCTTGCTTTTTTATATATATATATATATATCAAAATGTACCCATACCGCTTTGAGTCTGAGCTTGCACAGGCAGTGAAAACAAAAAAGAAAGGAGCAAGATGTGTACAGTATATGCCATAGTAACCTGTTTAATATCGGAGTATTAAACAGGTTCATATCATAAGTATGAGTATGAGATTACCAGGGATATATAATCAAATGATGTTTACTTGCAACGACCCAAAAACCAGGTTACTTGTGTAACCAGGTCAGTATGTAAAAAAAGAGCCAGAAACAGCAGTTGGTGAGCTCTGAGTAGAGCAGGCCAATGTTCACCTTTGGCTTATGGAGTTGTGTTGATAGCGAGTAAAATGTCTGATTCTGCATGGTACAACCTTGTGTAAATACACTTGTGATTAACTTGAAATATCTACACTAGCTGACATGGAAAATTGTCAGTTAACTGATTGTCAGTTAAGATTGTTGTTCAACAAGGAATGGTACCATTGTTGTTGTACCATGGGTTCAAGTCAAGAGTGAAGGCATAGAGAGGAGTGGACAGTTTAGTCGCAGGGAGCTGGGACCCATTAGAATTCTTTCAGCAATATGTTGAATCTCTTTTGGCTCCCAGGTCATTCTGTGACAATACTGTCCGCAGCATTTTTCTTACTAGACTAACCCCGGCACAACTTAAATTGGGTTTTTGACCTATCTTGACATGTCCCTACTGTTGAGAATACACACCGTAATTACAAGAGCCTGTGAACTTGACACTTGTCCCCTTTGATTGGGGAAAATGATGGAAGTGGGGACGGATGTGGAAGTCTCCTGTCGTGAGAAGCCACAACAGGGAGGATATGGGGAGGGAAGGTGGCTTTGCAGAAATGGGAAGCAGTTAGTCAAGTTGGAATCCAATTTGGCATTTAGGCGAATGACACAGTTAAAGATCTCCTGCAATCTTCTCAGATGAGCAGGTGAAGGAAGGCTACTTCTTGGTCATCTATGGGATTACTACAATTTAATAATATAAGGAACATGGTTAGTGATTTATTTCACTTACTGGCAATTTAGTTTCTTTGTTTGTGATACTCCAATTTATCCATTTTATTCCTGATCACAGGCCAGATTTAAATGTGTTTATACTATATTATATTATAACAACTGCCATGTCACACAAGAAACAAAATGTCTTTCATTTGAGTCCATAGCAGTGCTTCATGATATTCCCTCATCAATCCTAATTCCTAATTACAGAATTAAAACATCTGGCGGTCCTCCCATCCAAGCTGTTTTCAGTGTTTTTCATGTTGCGCTCCAAGTATCTAATGTTTTATCGGTAGCATAGACACACCTTACCAGCTGTGTGGATACCTTTCTTCTTATTCTATGAGTCTGTGTGATTTGCTTAAATATGTTTGATTGTTGTGAATCGTAGTCTACTTTTCTTTTGACTAGATTCGGCAAGCAGTATGATCATTTTTGTTCTTTACGGCCGTAAGCACACTTTCCCCACTGCTGTCGACCATATGTGTTAACATGACACGGTTGGTGAGATTTCATGTAAATTACATCAAATTCTGATTTTGTTCAGTTGCCTCTTGGATTTGGTACATGTTCATCTTGTTTCTTATTAATTTTCTTGTAGCTTTGATGTTTTTATTCCATAGGTTAGAATCAGATTTCCCACCTCTACTTGTCTGCTCAGATAATGCTTAGGTACCCTGTACCCTTGTGTTTAAAGACAATGCACCAATCTATAAATATACTATATATATTTAAGTTTAATTTCCATAAAACACGTATAACGGTATATAGGGCCTAATCTGAATTCTCAGTTTTAAATTGCCATGAACACAATAGCAATTTCAGGGTTATTGAAGTTGAGACAGTGCAAGAGATCTCTCAGGCTTGTCGACCTTTATCTTGGCAAACATCAGAATCCCTATACAAAAAAGCAGAAAATGAGCTATTGATTTTCCCTTTTTCTTCTTTCCCCACACTTTCTTATTCCCCTTTGTTATTGTCATTCCATAGTCTAAATGAAGGTCAGTGTTGGTTTCCTTGTCACTGGCTTCTTGCTGAGAGACACACAGAACATAGGAATATAGCAATCCATGTTGCAAGGTGGGATAGTGTTGTCTTTAGGGATTAATTGGTTCAATAAAGCTTTCTTTTTTGGAGTAACACATTTTTCAGTGTGTACTAGGCACACACGCAAGACGGATGCACAGGTGTATGAACAACGCATGCATGTACACACAAAAACACACAGCAAAGCACTAAAAAATACCAATCAATCTAACACTTTATGTTTGACTTCTGGCATAGGACAATTCAAACAGTATTTACAAATGTGAACATTTTCCCAAAACTAGTAATAAGACCAGCAATAAATAGGAGACTGACTGTAAACTACAAACTCAAGTCAAGTCAAGTTTATTTGTCACATGTAGTAGATACAGCAGGTGTGTTCCATACAGTGACATGCCCTACATACAGGGCAAAACAACAATAAAAATAAATAAATACAAAAAGAGTATATATTAAGTGTATAAGTACTCGATAAAGTGTATGAGTACAGGCTGACAAATAGTGCCGTTGTGTATAGTTGAAGGCAATTATACACAGTGCATACAAGATGTAAATTTATATCAAAGTATAAGTCGAGGATGAATGGCAGGGGTTGGTGGTGGAGTCGGTAGGTAGGTAGCAGGTAAAACATTTTCAGTGATGTTATCCTAAAAGCTTTTGAACCATGAGAGGATGAGGCTCTATAGTTAAGTAATCCTTAAAAAATCATTGTCCCTAAGTGGAGTTACTCCCCAGTAGACATGCTGTAAGATAAAATGTTTGTTGCCCGTCTCTGTGTTCAGCTTTCTCTCAACTATCTGAATTAAGTTGAGAGAAAATTAAAAAAAAAAATACAACACTATCTTTTACAGTACACCCCAATCATAAACATCTTGTTTCATTTGACCCAAAATATGTTTTCTTGTCATCTGATAGTCGGTAGCAAAGATTCCTGTCATAAAGATGTCAGCACGTCAACGGGATCAAACGGTTCCTTAAATCAGTGGTGGCATGAGTGTGTTTGACTTGGCATGTCTCTCTCATCTCAGTTCACCACCTCCCCAAGGTGAGCACGCTATCATGCCAACTCCGATACGCTGTACAGTGCAGAAGCCTTTTTTGCATATTCTTCACTCTTGTTTATGGTTTACTGAGCAGGTCACTTCCCCTGCTTGCTTGAACAGCTGCTTCAGTGATGACCTGTCTTTACAAACAGGGGTTGGAAGACTACACTTGTGCTGCTCCCTGTCACGTTCTCCTTTGCTTATGAGGCCTGTTGGTGACCTCATGCACAGCCTTTACTGGGGCCATATGAATAATTTATCTTTTGAATTTAGCCCAAGTCTGACATTTCTGTGTTTGATGCCCATGGGCTTCGGCTTTAACAATATAGATAGTGCTCCTCTCCTCAGTGCATCATCAGATAATGTCTGAAAGCACAGCTAGCACACTCGATATCAAAACCATGGATATCAGGCAGCCTGTATGTTTCATACACAGGATTCCATTACTCTATTTACTCTTACTACAGTATCTCTTCCAATAAAATTGGATTTTGCATAGGTTTTCAGGCATCTGAATTGACCAATTCACCACACAGGCACAGTGAACAGGTGATGCGTAAATATTGTTTTCTGTCAATATTAAGATAAGATAAGATGAACATTTCCTGATCCACATGGGGAAATCGGGGCTTGGCAGCAGTGAATATTAGAATTATGAATATAGCAAATGGGGGCCATATAAACATGCACAATCTATAATTTAGGCACTAGAACGTGTTAAGTACATATGTATGAAATAAAGTATGACAAGGTGGATTACAGCATCACGCTGGTATGTAAATAGCAGCAGTAGTAGCAAGGGAACTTATTGAGACAAAGAACAAATGAAAAATATGTACAACAGAATACAAAAAATAAAAGGTAGTAAGAAAAAAAAGTATCATAACAATTAGAGGAAAATAAGAATATGAAGAAAAACACGATGTAAAATTGTCTCTAGGGGTGTAGATGTGCAATGTAAATACAATGTACCAAATAGTTAATTTACAGAATAGCTGCAGTAAACATGTAACACTAACAAACACTAAGTGTTCATGCTAATAAAAACCCCAGATGGAGGAGCCATATGTACAATATGCAAGGTGCACGTGAATTGTTGTCTGTTCCATCGTCACAGCATATTCACGGGTGGAGCTATCATATGTACAGAAAAAAAAGTCAGAGATAAATACCAGCTCATATGAAAGTACAGATCAGAAACAATGCAAGCAAATGTCACATAAATTAGTCCAGAGCATAGTGACATGAAAAATGTAGTCCAGGATGGTCCTCATGATCAGTGCAGGCACCCCTCACCCTGGTTCAGCACCCTCCTAGTTGGCTGAAGCTGGGGCTGTTAGGCCAGCAAGCATTGTACAGTTTGATGGCAGTCAGCACAAAAGAGCACCTCTGTGTTTCACCTTAGGGTGCAGAGTAGGAGGCTGAATGTGCTCCATAGCTGCTCCAGTTCACCATAGAGGGGGAGGGAGGTGCTGTCTAAGACTGTTGTTCTCAATCCTGGTGCTGGTTTTCTATCCTACCAGGTAGTTCATTGCATTCACCTGGTCTAAATCACTCCCTGATTAGACGACTGGAATGAAAACCAGCATGGCTCTGGGCTCCCGAGGACCCCGAGAACCACTGGTCTGAGTTGGAGTATAATGTTCCCTTCTGTTACTGCCTCCAGGGTGTCCAGAAATAGCCCTACGACATAGCCAGCCTTTTTCACCAGTTAATCCTGCCTGCATCCCCTGCCTTGATAGACTTGAGCCTCAAGAAGCATCAGTCAATGGTCTGCTTTCCAGTCTGCCCTCTCTTGTACAGTGCCTCCATATTTGCAGACCAGTCCAGTTTGTTGATGTGCAACCCCAGGTTCATCCTGGGTGGTGACGGGTGTCAGTAGCTTCTTGCTCCATCAGAAATCCACTACCAGCTTCTTCGTCTTAGTGACTTTTAGCTGCAGATGGTATACCACCAGACTCCTGCAACATACAGTAGGAGTCATCAGAGAACTTCTGGAGGTGGCATGATGCAGAGTTGAATGTGAAAACAGTGGTGTAGAGAGTGAACAAGAAATGTCACACTTTAAAAAAAAAATTCCTTGATGAACCAAACAACTGAATGTATTTAGAGCCAGTTAGAGTTCAAAAGATATTTTGAAATGTATGTACGCGTATCGTTCATATTTTGAACGCTCTAACCCACTATCTCAGTGCACTTAATTCACATGACCCTCCATTGCACTGAAGATGTAACACTGGAAACATTTCTGAATCCATTTCCTCAGGCATGACTAGACTGCCAGTGCTTTACAGATTGTAGTTTTACATCATGTGAAAAAAATTCTATATTGGGATGATGACAAGCAGCATAGCAGATTTTAAGTTGATGCCGGTGTATGCATCACTAATCATAGAATATCCACCTTACCAGCTGTGTGGATGTGTTGCAATATTGTGCTTTTTAATTGATAATAAAGTACCCTACAACTTATGTTTCACAAAACGTGTACACTATTTGCTTACCGCAGTATGTTGGCATTTCACTTTATATTAGTGTGGTGAAACACAGTACTTTACTTTAATTAGAAAATTTAAACCAAATATTTCTCCATCTAAGTCATAGTAAACCTTTCAAATATACAGTATAGCATGTAGAAACCTTGGCTTAATGAGACAGTGTGAGGTCTGTCACTTAACAATTCACATTAAATACACATCTATTCATGCTGGCTCATACAAAGAGAAAACTTTAAACAGTTTAAACTGTCAAAGATGGAGCTGGGCTAGCACAGTGCAGTAGTTCTATTGCTTTCAGCTTGCCTCACCCTCATCAATATCAGGTCGTTCCTCGGGCTCAGTTGTTGCATTCTTTATCTTTTGTAAAACTCTTTGAGACTTTGAGGGACGTTTTTTAAAATGGTGTACTTTGGCATTTTCTCAGATCTGACTTTTTTTCCCCAAGGACATTTCCTCCTGCTGCCAAGACCTGTCAGGCAGGAGCATCTCAGAGTAAAGGGGTGAGAGGACACCAATTAGAAAGCCATCCTCGGCCAAGAGAGCCAGCGGCACAGCTTGCCACAGGAAGTGGGATGTCTGACTTCCTGCATGGGGTCACAGCTGTTTGCGGGGAGGTTACCGCTCCTAGCCAATACGAAGGACCGTTTAGCGTCTGACGAGGCAGGCCTCATTTGAATAGCAAAGAACCATCTCAATGTCACCAATAAATTTACATGATTTCTTCTTGCTACAGCTGGGGCCGGAGCGAGGACTTTGCTGGAATTAGGGGAGCGTGATGATGTCAAAAAGAGCACGAATGTTTCATTTTCAAGTTGGCTAGTTTTAAGGTAAAGTTTCTCTACTTTACCTTAAAACTTGCTATGAACCTCTGAATCACATGGGAAACAACATTTCATTCACAGCTCATGGAGAGGTCCAAAAAGACTAACAATTTGTCTCCACCAAGACAACAATTTCCTATTTTACTTTCTTTCTACATTTGATACATTGGGCTGCTATCACCGTGGTGCAGAGTTCATCAAGGTGACAGCTGAGGGGATGAAGCTGTTCCTGAGCCTGCTGGTCCTGGAACAGAGAGACCTGTAGCGCCTCCTAGAGGGGAGATGGGCAAACTGTCTGTGGCTGAGGTGAGAGGTGTCCTTGAAGATCCTGCTGCCCTTCGCAGACACAGCTTGTGCTGGACCGTCTCAATGGAGGGGAGTGAAGTACCGCTGATGCGTTGGGCGGTTTTCACCATGCAGCCTCTGCAGTGCTTTCCGGTCTGAAACAGAGAAGTTGCCATACCAGACTGTGATGCAGCTGGTAAGGATGTTCTCAATGGTGCAGCGGTAGAAGTTCATCAGAATCTGAGGAGACAGGTGAACTTTCTTCACTCTCCTCAGGAAGAAGAGACGCCACTGAGCCTTCTTGGCCAGAGTCGAGTTAATACGGCTTCTGGAGAGTATGAAAACATTTTAGAAAGAAAAGTAACACAAAGGAGCAAAGCAAAGGAGAGAGAATTGGCGTGGGAGAGAATTGCCCGAGTCAATGCGTAAGTTTCAAGTTCAAGTTCAAGTATTTTATTGTCATATGTAAAAAGAAAACTCCTGTTGGCAAAGAAACAGCCGGAGAATATTGTTTAGATGAGATGAGAAATGATAGAGTGTGATGAGAAACGGTAATGTTCATATAGGTACTCGTCAGGGAATGCCAGCACGTCTCAAAATCCTCTCCTGACGTAAGGCTATACAGAGTATTTCTGCTTCAAAATGTATCGGCTCACAGAGGAAAGGACACGATTCAGACTCAGAAAGAGGGAGGAGATGGGGAGAAATGCAGGGTTTGTTAAATAAAACCTGCCAGCGAGCAGGTTCGGTTCAGAGAGTAAGTTACTACAGTAACTGACTCAGAGTCTGAGTTATCTCTCTTTCTGGAACAGAAAACCCAGAGCTTCCCTCATCTCAGGGTTAATAAACTCAGAGTTTTCACTAAACCCGCTTTCTGGAACGGGTCCCTGTTCTGGTACGGTCAGGGAAAATAATCATATCTAAGATTACATTTACATTTTTACATTTAATTTGCTTGTCTTATTTCCATGATGTCTTTTATTGCTGGTATCTGTATTTTAGGAATTGTTGTATTTTGTTTTATTTTGTGTAAATCACTTTGTAACATTTTGGTTTTGAGTATAGTAGTAGAATATCTCAATGTATCATTCTATATATTTCATGCAGAATATGTGGCAGCACTACAGTGGAAAAAAGGAGGGAAGACACACCAGTAACAAGCAGGTACTCGAGTGTAGTCAATTACAAGGAATCATGAAAAACACTGCATACTGCTTCCCGAATTTCCCCAAGGGGATTAATAAAGTGCCATCCTCCTAATGCTCCCATGTACAGTATTTATTCAACCTTTTTAATCATACATACATGCACATTTAACCTACCAGGAAGCCAGATGAGTTGTCCAGGAGGCAGCGGAAGCGACACACAAAGCTCCTCTCCAGGAAGGAGGAGTTCTCTGGAGGAAGCTGCTCAGGGTTGTAGGTAGCTAAAGATGTGCTGCTGTCAGATTCCATTTCTGTAAGAAAAAAACATGAACCAGTGTTTTTTATTTGTGTTTAGAGTTTTGGCAAAGTGAAGTATAGTTTTACCATATTTATAGTAATATGGGTTTGAGAAAAACGGTAATGAGAAATGTCATTCATAGCATGTAGCATGAGGGCTGATTGTAGGACTTAATCTTGTGTAAATGTAAACATGAATTGACATTGAGTTAGAACTGTGACAACTGTAAAAATTAATTAAATGTCTTCACTTTCTTATTCTTATTGAGGGCCATGGGGGTCTGGAGCCTATCCCACCATGCATTGGTCAGAAGGCAGAAGAACACCCTGGACAGGATGCCTATCACAGCAAGTATAGGTAGCTGCAGTCAAACATGGCGCAGGAGCGTGGGTGTGTTGACACGTGTGTGGGTTGTCACCAAGCAGTGAAGGTTAGGGTTAGGGTTAGGGTCGCCCACGCTCTAGCACCATGTTTGTCTGCATTTACCCATTAGTCTATCACAGGGCTAATAGACAGCCAACCCCACAAGAACATGCAAACTCCACACAGAAAGGGCGAGGGAATGGAATCCAGGACCTTCTTACTGTGAGGCGACAGTGCCACCCCCTGTGTTCAGAGCATACTTAAACAGTTTAACATTGTCCTGGCCTTCTGCTGCCCTGCATTATTGAAAGTAATTAGGCCTTGAGCTAGCTCCGATTTAACATGCCATGTGACAGCTTTTGTACCAGTTTAGAGGGAAACTGTACACAGCTCCTCTAGTGGAGGAGTGGGGGGCTGGGTCAGAACCAAAGTACATAGGCCTAAGTATCTTAAAACCCAAGTACAGATCTGGGACCACTTCACCTCATAAGCCACAGTGAAGATTATAGGGTCATGGGACCTGACCTGTCCAGTGATCTTAAAGCTTAATGCCCAAACTGTTTGTGCTTACGAACCAGCTGATTAGATTAGATTAGATTAGATTAGATTCAATTGTATTGTCATTGCACAGAGTACAAATATTGAGACAACAAAATGCAGTTTGGCATCTAACCAGAAGTGCAAATAGAAGTAAAGTGCAGAGTATGTGCAAATGTGGAGATCAATATTAAATAAACAGTAGGGCTAGATATGAATATGCTAAAATATAAACAGTATGGACAATACTGAAAGTATGAACAATGTGAAATGAATACACTACATATGTACAGTATAAACAATAATGGCAGTATAAACAGGATACAAAATACATAAAATGTATAAAATAAATATATGGTGAGGTGTAGTGTAGGTATTGAAGTGTGGCAGTGGTAGGTAGATCATAGGAGGAGGGGGTGGTGGCGGGGGGGTGCAGAGTTCAACAAGGTGACAGCTGAGGGGAAGAAGCTGTTCCTGAGTCTGCTGGTCCTGGAATGGAGAGACCTGTAGCGCCTCCCAGAGGGGAGGTGGGCAAACAGTCTGTGGCTGGTGAGAGGTGTCTTTGATGACACCGCTTTCTGTGTGGAGTTTGCATGTTCTCCCCGTGCTCCGCGGGGTCTCCTTCCACAGTGGGGACCCCCAATTAAAAAACATGTGAAGATCGCTTCTCCTGTCCCGTCCCTGACCAGGATGTGGACACCAGATCTGGAGGTGTTGGGCCCCGGGCCCTGTACTGGTCAGCCCTCTGCTCCTGGCTGCTCCGGGAGGGGCAGCGAAGAACCAGGATGGGTCAAAGGCAGAAACTGAATTTCCGCAGGCCACCCAACCTGCATGCGTGTGTGTGTTTGGCGGTCTCCACCCCCTGTATGCTATGTGTCTGTGATCAAAATGTGGATTATTAAAGGTGATCTTCTTCTTCTTCTTCTTT
>CABFOP010000238.1:3003-20668 GCA_900683385.1 Anoplogaster cornuta
GACGTGTGCTCTTCCGATCTCCCCCCGTGTCCACTCAGTAGTCAGTAGGAGACCACAAACAAGAGCCGTGCCAAGTTCAGACAAGCATACAAGTTTGGGCTAGTCTACCCATACCCCTGACTGATGTTAGGAGATTGGATTTGATTAGTTCGATATTGAGAGTTACTTTATCATTATTCCACCATATAAATAAAAATAAATAAAATATTTTTAAGTGCAACTGCATTTTTCTATAACGCTTTAAAGTAACACAAACTACATTTATTTTGCTCCAGATAATGGCAATTAATCAGTTTTTTTATGGTGGGCTATTACAGTATGTGATGCTTCTTAAAGGTACAGTATGAGTTGTATAATTGACTATCCACAACACTTTTGGGAGATGGTGGCAAACAATATTCATGGCAGCAACAACGAAACCTTGTCTAAACAAGACCTGATTTTACAATATGGCAAATAGAGTTCGATGTTGTTAACCTAATTTCCCTCTATTTGTTTTTGTTTTGAATCACAAGAATATGCAGTGAATCCTTGCTGGAGGTTGTGTTGTGGCAGAGTTAATTACATTTTTAAATTAAGGATGTCTTCAGATCATCTTGGTGAAGAGTGACAAAGCCAGGTTATTAAGCACAATGAGGGTGCAAAGAAATGGACTGATAGGAGTTTACAAGTACCTGTGAGGTGCAAGCATGGGCCTGCCGCATGGTGAAATGTGATTAGGAGCTTGTGCTAAGCGTTATCTCGTCCTCTCACCACTTTACAGCTGTGAGCTTCAGGCAAGAAAGCAAGTTGTTGATTGGTGCTGCATTTCCAGCTCTTTCACAACATTTCCTGCAAGAATTGGAATGAGCCTGTATTTCTAACACATGCATGCGTGAACACGCATATGTCCTGGTGTCTCATACACATAAAGAGTGGTGAGACACGTGGACATATGCTTGTGCATAAACAGTTGGAATTGTTTAAAATGTTGCCAAACACATAACGGATTTTCAGTTGGATCATCCCACTGGTCAGTATAATATATTGACAACAGTTGTGTTTTTCATTGCCAGTGATTTTCTGGAGACAAAACTGGTCTTTCTCTGCATAAACTATTGGTATGCTCTTTTTCTGAGGTTATTTTCCCCATAGCCACACAAAGTAGCTACCCCCCTAGTTGAAGCGATTTGCTGTTCACAATGCCTCAGCTTAACCAGCTAGGTCAGGTCAAGTTGACTCAGACAATAGGGACTTTAGTGTCTCACCCACAGCACAGAGTGTCACAGAAACAAAGCACCTCGCTCCAAATGGAGCAAACATTTCATCAAGTGGTGGCTCACAGTCCATATATTTTATCCTATCTAGTCTAGTATTTTTCATCAAGCGACCTTGTTGTAAATTTGTGCTTTTTCCCCCCAACAGTGCTCTACTTTGAAATCTTATTATTATTTTCAAGCATGTTAATTTTTGTGCCATTTCTCCATGTTGGTACAAGCAAACCACATCTTGCTGTTATGGCATTAATGTGTGAGTGCAATAAGGCTGATGAAAAATGATGAAGACCATGAATGTAAACAAAGTATGTACGGAGAGGGTAAATATCACATAAGCACATAAGCCTACACAGATGGGAATACGTTATTGTATTTATGTATGACCTTTATGTTTTTTAGTTTCTATAGACACTGTCATTTCATTAGGGGTATCATTCAGTAACAGATTGATCCACTCCTGACAAACGACTATGGAAGAGACACAATTATAATAGAAGACTGCGATAATAGGGAGGTAATTCCATGATGTTTGCATACTCACTTAAGACCACCCAGCAGCCTGTAATTTAAGCAAAGTCTCCTCTCCAATACAGAATAAAAAATATTATTCTCCCCCCAGAGTTGTGCAAAGCCAGCTTCTATTTAGCATTACAATATGATATAAGGTATACATAAGGTATATACAAACAAAAAATCCTATTCAAGTATTACTGCATTGCCTGAACAGAGGCATTTAAAGAGAATTCACTGAATATACACCATACTCAGAGGTTGTGTACATTGTCCATACTTTATGGATGCACACATCAACACCTACGGGAATTCATATACAAAGGTCTCCCAGCAGCATACACAATGCAGGAGATGAACATCTGATTTGTCACATTTGAAACGCTAATGTTTAAACCAAAAGGAAGAGCACACAGTAATGTGTTCATTCATCTGCATAAACACCACCTGTCCCGGCACAGACAACTCCTCAAGCAGCGAAAGTTTAGTGGCAGCCTGTGTGCGAGCCAATCAGTTGGGGCCCAGCTGTGGTTTCACGAACCCGTATCGTTTTCAAGTGTCAGAAAGCGCTCTGAGTACTGTTGGTGGTGCTGGAGAGAGAATACTTTCATTTCATGTCATCCGCCAGCGAGACGAATAGGCGACACGATAACAAAAAGAAAACAGGGTGTGCTATCACGATTGACATCCAAAGGTAATTTATGCTGGCCCTTTATTTACTCTTGCAGCTTCCATATACACACTGAGAGTTGTTCTTGAAGGCTAATTTGGAGCGTATTTGGCATATTGCAGGCCCTTTCTCCTTAAGAATTTCCATCATTTGTCTCAGGCATGAGCAATGTGTTATCAAAATCCAGAACAGCATTGATCACCTTGCCTTTTTTATTGTTATCATCCCTGGAACAGCTCCTTAGTGCCAAAGCTTTTGTTTGTTTTCCTGTTGTTTTTTCTACACTGATACTGGAACAATACTGTCAGTTTCTATCTTGACTTCTTTCCAAAAGTGGAATGTGGTGTGCTCCTCAAATCGTATCCGTAATGAAAAGGAAAGCTTGCCTTACATGACACCTCTTCGGCTGCATAGGAGCTGGTGTCTTTTGATGGTTAAAGAGGGAAAGGCATTCGGCATCATAATTATTTGTGTATTGTAATGAATTGCTGGGTAGCACTGATAAATGAAACTTAAGCGTGTCAGATCTGTAATGAGATTTAGGCTATATTTAACACATTAATATCTTAGAAATACAGTCACAATTCTCACAAGCCTATTGTTTTCTTTTTTGAAAGCAGGCTTATGTATCTACTATCTTCTACCTTTGACATGCATTTTTTTTCTTACCCCATAAATGTAATTCAATCATCTATTGCTTTTGATAGAAGTAATTTGGTGGAAATCATTTTTTGTTCTTTCAAGTGTAGTTTAGGTAATGGTCACTTCTTTCAAGTGCTCCACTTTCAACAGAAGCTTTTAAAGGTAGAATTGTGGCTAAGTCGACTGTCACCACCAAAATCATACGACTGATCCACAAGGAAGAAAGGGCCAATTAGAGATCATTTGGCAAAGAAGCTTTCGATTGCTTTCACTCTCGTATTATTTGGTCTTTCGCTGACCTCTTCTGAGAGCAAAGGCGGATTCTCTGACAAGCAGGAGAGGGGCTGCAGCCACACTGCTCTTTCATCTGGCATTGTGAGAGCACAAGTGCCCGTGTCTGCCAACCACTTTAATCAACTTAATGCAACTGATGCTGACTGTTGTTATGAGCCTCTGGTCAGATTCAAAGAGGCCCACAGATGGACGACTCTGCAGAGGCTTTTCATAGACCTCTGTGGCCAACAAGTACTGGTTTGGGTTAGTGATGGAGGCATGGCGGAGATGAGGGTCGTGGGACATGCAGAAAACACTCAGACAACCTGTATGCGAGGGCATGCTGTTTCCTAGCTCCTCTCCCTCCATATCTTCATCTTTACAAGGGCTATGCAGCACATCTGATGTGAAATGTGGGTGATGGACCTTTGTTTAGTTCAAAGGTTTATACCTCTTTATTTTCTAAGTCCCTTTGTGGATCCTTGGGCCTTGAAATATGTGTAACTGTCCTTTTCCTTCCAGCCATCTGAGGGGAAAATCAAAGCGCAGAGTTTCTGTGAGTATCAGTTTGAAATGCTGTGTCCATACAGTGTCATCATACTTAAACCTGTTACCCAGCACTGAGCCCTTCATGACCTCCAACCATGAAGCTCCACTAGGCCAATTCATTGCTTCACAATTGCAATTAACATCACTGTTCATCATCAATATCTGACCTATCCATTACATTCATAATTGTATGGTGTAATTGTCAATATGTTTGGATTAATTTAAGAGAGAATTTGGTCACGCTCAATATGGTCTGAATGAATCTATGGTAATTGTAGTTTATGTACTCAAAACTGTATCCGTTTCAGCTTATTTTCATGCCAGTCAGAGGCACTTTTATATGCTGAAACATTTGAAGATATGCCAACTAATTGTCTCATATGTCTGTTATTGGATATAGAGTTACTTGTCTGGTCAGCAGTTTTATGCAAATCCCATTGTCCTTTGTAATGGATAGTGAGGATTCATCTTGGTTTTATTTTCCTGTGCTGAAATATTCAGCAAAAATCACTTCTGCTATTCACAAACTAGTGAAACATATTACATTGCATCACAAGTTAAGCAAACTGGTGAAAGAAAAACAAAACTAACACCTGGAAATCCAGTGGCCAATGCATGTCAGCCAGTGTTGGGCTCATTACAATAAAAATGTAATATATGAAAGATATTACTTTACTTATTACTCCTTGAGAGAAATAACTTGTTACATTACTCCTTATATTGCTTTTCCGTTAACCTGCCAATAGATTTTTTTTTTCCTATTTCCTTCAAAATACCTCATCTGTGTGCTTCTGTGACTGATAACCAAATACTGTGCAGCTTAATGTTTAGTATCTGTGTATAGTTTACAACCTATAGTAATGGGAATACTTCCAGCCACTGAATGTAAATGTATTTTTCTTTAATCCAAGCTAGCTAGCTAGCGCAATGTGTGGCGCGATTGTGTCCTTTAGTTATGACGAAAATAAGGACAGATATGATATGAAGGGGAGATAACAAAGTACCTTTGTAACAATTCATTTATCTGATTGGTAACTGTAATATTATTCCTGAAATTGAAATAGTGATTTGTTACATTACTTGTTACTGAAGAAAGTAATAATATTACTATACCGAGTCGGACATTGCCGGCCATCACTGATGGCAATAGAGTTGAGACTTACAAAATGCACCACATTGTTACACCCTGAAGAACACCTGCATGTTGTGATGGGTTGGTGTGTTTTACTATATCACCGTGCAATAGACCTTAAAATAAGGCTTTTTACATGGTTTACTAGATTTCAGTGAGTAGGTGCAGGTGTAGACAGCCCATTGGCACACACACAAGATAATTGAAGTGCCAAACTTGAGGCATTGTTCACATAGCCCCAGTTTGTTTTCAATACAATTGTCGAGAGATGCATGAGGAGTCCACAAGGTGAATGTTACTTCAGAATAATGCTTGGATAGAGGGGAAACCACAAATTGAAAGCTGTAAGAATTACTGGAAACTAATTATGAGAACCACTCAAATTAAAGACATGTCTCAAGGGAGGGGAATGGTGTATCTGCAGGCCAGAAGAGGAGAGATGCTACAGGAAACAAGACAAATTTAAAGTTTTGTTCAAGCCAAAAGGGTGCTCTGCTTTCACTAAATAAATCAATTTGCTATCAAATGGTAAAAGTTGTTACTCTAAATTTGTGTGTCATTGTGTTATGCTTATTCTGACAATTGCCACAGGGTCAACTCAGCAGAATTGAGTTGAATATGTGTGTCATGTAGCTGTTATGAAGCTCTTGTCGGGTATTATGAATGTGTTTTACACTTGGTCACAAGCATTAACCTGGAATCCTTATTCCAATCACTGAGCTATGACAACTGTACAAAGTGTATCTCTCTGTAAAAGTACAACAAACAAGTGGGAATTACACCAAAATGTGTGTTTCTATTGTGTGTTGCATATTAGAAAGGAAATTTAATTGAGTCGTGTACAAGCCCTGCAAAAGGACAGAGAGAGACATATAGCCCTCCAAGGCATGACATTGTTTTTGACTTGGCAAAGCGCTGAGCTCAACAGCAGACCACTTACGAGGAGACAATCACCCCTGAAGGAAAGATGCATACACAGAATGGCAGGAGGACTCTCGTGATAACCACACACTATTTTCTTTTTTAAAGTTATATTTTTGGCCTTTTCATGCCTTTATTGACAGAGACAGTGAGATAGACAGGAAGGTAAGGGAGAGAGAGAGAGAGAGCGTGAGCCACCGGGGCGCCCCAACCATACTGAATACTCCTGTGGTTCTTCAGTCTGGAGTCATCGCAAGGGTCTACTGGACAGTGATTTTCATACACTGGGCTGCATTCATTCTTCTCTCTCTCCCTCTTCATTTTATATTTGCACTGTGGTTCAATAACAGCAACATTAAGATTTCTCTTGAACATCAATAATTTTGCTTTTGCTTGGAGTTCATTTTCAAAGCACTCTGTCAGATGAAGCAAAACTGTATCAACTTGCTTTTATCTAACATTGAGAACAAGCCAATATAAGGCATTGATGTTATTTCTATGCTTTGTTGTCTGAATTGGAGTGTTGTTCCCAGAGAGACAGTAGAGGTTTTGTTTTTATCTTTGGATTAAGGAAGCACAGGTCTTTTTTAGATTGGGGAGTGCTCTCACAGGGGTCAAATAACAGATTAATAGGTTCAGTAATGAGCTCCCTGGAGTGTCCAAGTCTCTCCCACTTCCCAACCCTCCATTATGTCCTTTTATGATGGATGGTGGCAAACATCATTCACACATCTCAAAGAAAAATGACTAGAGTGCCATTTGTGTGAAGGAGAAACATCAGCTGTAGTGATATATTGTTCTGGTATGATGTTCTCTTTTGTATCTTTGTTTGTCATCCATGCTAAACTGTCACCGCTGTCTCCTTTTGTTCAGTCTCAACAGGAATGTTAACATGCCAGTCTTGGTTTCTTTAAGGTGCTTAAAGTAACTTGGTTTTAGATCTGGTGAGTTCCTCTGCTTTGATCGACTCAAGCCCTTGATGCTCAGACCATACACTTGAAAATATGAATGATAAGATGCCAAGCCCGCCCATTGTTTCTTCACAATGGGTTATGAAGGTACACTTATGGTTAAATAACTAAAATCAGTACTAGATTGTTTCTTGCAGGTGAAAGACATTTTTGCTGGTAACTTGAGGTTTAGACAATCTCATTTTCCTTTGCCAGATGATTATTATATCGATTATGTTGAGATTATATTATGTTAATAATAATAATGCCATTTTTAAATATAAACTTGGGTCCTAAAATTTTCACATTATCAGGTGAATATATTTCACAATTTCGCACATGAAAATGCAAAATTTAGAACATAAAACATAAAATACCTATTTACCCAGACCAGCAGATGCAACAATACTGCAAGAAATCATGAGTTCTGCACCTACAGTAGCCACTCAACTCAGAGTTATGGTTAGTCTGCCATCATTACAAAATCTGATGTAAATGTGAGGTCTTTGATGAGCAGCGGGGAATGTTTAAAATCCTTAACAGTGTCTGCCTTGTCATCTTGTCACTGATTAAGAAGTGTCGGGAGTAGGGCATAATCAGCTGACAGAGCAGCTCCCCTGGTCAGATATCTTTGTCCACCATCATTAACTGACCTTACACGTGTAGAGAATAACCACAGGGGGAGGACAGATAGTACAGCAGTCACAGGAGACAGATCTCAGGAGGTGATTACTTTATGCTACACCATGGAGTGATTCTAATGACCTCTGTGCTCTTGCATTAATGGCCTTTGCTGTCACATTATCATGCGGCAGAGGTGTATGAAGAGGTCCTCTCCTCACAAAGACAGTTTAATCAGAGTAAGCTCTACTAATACTCAGAATGAGGATAGATGTTTAGGATGGGCAGGCATAGGCAGGACCGTGACGGCGGGACGGGACAAAAACGTTCTGTAATTACTATGAAGGAGTCAGAAGGTGTGTGTGCACACTAAAACCATAAGGACATATCATTCATATATGATGCAATATATCTGTAATAAGCAGAATGAGCTCTCTGCATAAATATTGGGACAACCGTGCTTTTGTTGAATTCCTCTATTAATATGAAATGGATATGAGGAGACAGAAAGAAATACGTTACAGACCCTATCACTGACGCAATAGAGGGCTCTTTGTCATTCTTAATTCAGCAACAGTCTTCTATTATAACCTCAATACATCTCACACAGAGAGGGAGAGCTTTATGTGTATCTTAGGACCCAATTTCTGTGTGAAAAGAGCTGATTGACTTTGGGGCCCAACATCTTTTTTCTTTCATTGAACCTCAGCTAGAGTGAATGCAAATCAAGGTAGATTGGACATGGACATCTCTCTCACTGTATGAGATGGGGACTTAACGTCATGCTAAATTGTTTGTCTTGTGCTCTGAGTTGATCTCTTCATTATATGGCTCTTGGAGGATTACTTCAGGATTTGGGCGATCCCTCTGACTCATAATGCAAATGGTGAGGCCGACACTGAGCTACATGTTTAAGTGGCATATGGGGAAGTGAAACAATGGGATGATTTTAAATCACTATGATTTTTTAAAGTTATATAGATCAATTTTCTGTTTTCATTAATATGGTATGCAGTGTGCTGTGATAAAGATATCTAGGAACCCTGGTAACATTGTGCATCTGCATTGGGTAGAATCCCTTCATCTCAGTGACAGCAGAACATCCCTGCTATTATTCGGTCTACGACAAGTATTATTTTCTCTGTTGTGGATCACCAGTCTTATGTCAAGTGGGGCCATAACTTGTGTGTCTGGGCTGCCCCGCCAATATTGATGTCAACACACTTCTGTCCCCTACGTATGGAACAGTCCCTGAGGACAAACGTGCCCATTCACAAGGTCGAGGGGACAAGGCTGTTTGGGTTCATGTATGTACTGAACATGCAAAAAAGCATCACATTATATTTACGTGGGCTTTTTAGCCACTGCTTGTCCAGTCTATTTGCATTGCCATATTTCTCTCCATCACTGCTATCTCTTTTGCCCTAATTTATCATAAAAGTAATTGACCTGCCATGCTAAAATGAGCAAAAAGTTATAGTACATTGTTTTCAATGACTTTTGAACAATTTTAATTTGATGTCCAGCAATACCGAGGACACATCTTTCCCCTCTCTCCATGTCTCTATGGCAGACAGCAGTGGTTAAATGGCTGCCGTGTGATTCCTACATCGTTAGCAGACCCAGGCCTGAAGGAAAGTGTCGTCTTTGAATTCACTGCAGAGACACAGAGCTCTGGCCCCTTTCTCCTCTCAACTTCCCCCTTGAAGTTTTTTTTTTCTCTTATAGCTGAAAAGAGAGCAGGATTGTGCTTTAAAAAAACTTGGGGGGTTTTAATCTGGGGAATGAGTGCTTTGCCATGCAGCCCAGCTCTAGAGAGAGTGCCAAGCAGGGCTGGGCAGTGTATTAATATTTAAATTCCAGTCCAGATAATCAATAGAAGGGGGTACTTCTGTGCGCTGTTACCCTCAGATGGGAGACGATAATAGGGAGAAAACCTGCTGATTAGCCTCCTTAGAAGCTCTCTACTCTGTGTAGTGCTCAATACTTTAGGAGTGATTATAACCTATTGAGGCAGAAAACCTGATCGAATATAACCTCTTTTGAATTCCTTGTTCCCTCAATAGTGTGTCAAAAAGAGCATTCAGTGGTTCATGTTACAAAATCACCGCCTGTCTAAGTTATTCTCATTCCTTCTTTGCATATGGTGCGCAAGAAAAAAATCCAGCACCCTTTATGTAGTAACATAATGCTTTAATATGGGTGCCACTGCCATAACAGGCACCGATAGGGAACTTATATTTTATTCTTCTTTTCAGTGTACATAAAAAAATCCCAGCTTAGTCCTTTTTGTCTTTTGAATGCTTTGAACTCTTTTCAGCCTTTAGGGGGACTTTTTGTGCTTTGGACTGTGGTGTGCATTCACTGTAAAGGCACTCAATACCGCAATAAGACCACAAGCAAAACTGAGTGTCTTAAGCGGGACCACACATCTATGGCATTTGCATAATTTAAGGAGAAAAAAAAAAAGAAAAGGCAAAAAACCAACCCTCTTCATTTAAGATGAGAATCGAGGCAACACATACCTCTCTCGACCTATAGGGTTACTGCATGTTTTGGTCAAAATGGCTCAACAACAGCCGAAACAGAAAGTCTTCATCTTTTTCTGTAGTTAAGGTTTTAGTCAATTTACCATATACTCATAACACGGTATGTCTGAAAATCTGAATGTTTAAGCGAGGTCAGGGTTTTTTGCCATTGTCCTCACTTAGTTAAGGCATCAGATGAAAAAGAAAGGGGTGTGGGGGTGCAATGCTTTTCCTGAGGATAATATCTCGTTTGAAGGGCCAGCAGAAAGAAAAGCAGAAGGAGTTGAAGTAGTGGTGGTGAGTATCTTGAAAGAGAGCAAGGCCAAAGCTGAACTGCTCAGTTCATTTTCCACCTCACTGGCCGCCGTAATCCATCTTGGCCAGCTGCTAACAAGATTGGGTCTGAAGTTTACCTCCACAATGAGATAATCAGATTAAGATGCACAAAGATCAAATAATGACCCGGCTTTAGGGCAAGTTCACCAGGCCCTTGATTGTGATGTGTGGTCCTTCAGTTATATTAAAGAATTAAAATGGTCTTGCCATAATATGTATGAAATCATCACAGTAATGCGTCTGAATGGACTGGGCTGAGTTGGACTATAATAATTATTTTCTGCTTAAATCTGTAGTAGTTTGACAGCTGGATAGTATATGTTCATTTTGTGGAAATTAAAAACAAATAATTAAAATGACTGCGATGCTATTGCTTCACTGCTGCGAGGATGAACCTGTTCATTCTGGTAAATTTCAAGTTGTGAAACTTAAACAGCAGCACATTTAGCAATGTTAGTGCAGATGTATTTGAAAGTAGTGCGTTTTTGAAAGTGGGATATCATTTAGTTCTGCAATTTTTTTTTCAGATTTCTTCTCTTTCCCTGCACACCCCTTTGCTTAAATAGAGTAACGGGATTATTCAGAGAGGCATACAAATGTGATTGTCTCACAGCAGATGGTGCGCACTGCTTCACCTTTGAGAGAAGTTAATTAAGCCCGCCATATTGTGCCTATCCAGGGGAAAAATGTAGATGAATATTGAGCAATTGAACCCTGTCTGTTTCTCAATCATCAGCACAGGGACAGAGAAGACCATTGAGACAGAATTATGTACAGAGTTCAATTAATTGGCATCCAGTTTCCAACTCTCTTCCCACGTTTCCATAGCAGACCTCCTGAAAGTTCGACCCTCACTAAATGCACCACACCACGGCGGCTGCCAAATTCTCAAACAACCTCTGTTGTGTGATATCAAATGGGTCAGTGGGAGGGAACTTTCGTAATTCATATGGTCTCTTACTCCCTTGCCATCAACAAATTACCTTGCACAACCTTACAATAAACACAGTTTTCACGCTTCCGTCTCTTGTTACTTATATTTTAGCAGTGGCTAGAAAAGAAAGAGTCAGAAAATATAATTTCTGTCCTAACTGGTTTAGTTCCTTTTTGAGATGTTCTTAGTGTTAACCCATAAAACACCAGCCGACTAAAGGGGCTACAGTGTGTATCCCACAAAAGATCAAAAACCTGTGAAGTAGAGTTTAAGAAAAAAGACAAAAAACAGGGAGCTGTGGATTATTAAACCAAGTGAAGTCAGAATAACAAAATAGTGTTCAAAGTGCCCAACATGGAGGGGGAGACCTGCTGAGTGCAATATAAAAGTAGGGGTTAAGCTTATTGTAAACTCCCTCCGCTACGTTCCAAAGGTAGATGTTACATATGATTAGAAGGCCTCTGCTGTGGCAGTCACGGCAAGGTACTTCCGTTCCAGTTGAGCATTGCTAATTTTTTAAACCCTTGACCACATGTGTGGCTCCTTTTTTATTCTCTTTTTGATGTGTTTTTGAGGGGGGGGTGTCTGCAGTGATTGCAATTTTATGGTAAAATGCCTACTTGAATCATATCCTCAAGTGTGTAATCATGCTTAGTGTTCCCCAAATTACACAATGAAATAACTTTTAATACTTGTAATTAAAGTTTCCTCTATCATTTGATGCAAAAGTATTTTTTCAGCTAAAGCTCCAGTAGAAATATGAAGAAATGATGAAGGCTTCATGGAGAGTGCTGACTAGTTATACATTGGTTGAGCCTTTGCACCTCACTCACACAGTTGGATATTTTCTCACTAATTTCTGGCATTGTCTTACCATGGTTTCCTCGGTTGTATTTTTATTTAAGATTGATTATCCATACTTATGTGAAGATCTACAATATGACCTATGTTTCCTAATAATGACAGAGCTCCCATTTTAAGGGTATTGCAAGGTGCATCGTAGCCAAGGCAGTAACAAGTGTTAGTCAAACTAGCGCACAGCCAAATTAAATCATAAAAGTAACCTAATCTGTCCTAAAGTAGGTGCTCAAATGACCCAGCCCATCGTCTTCAAAAATAAATGCCTGAGAAGCCAAACTTTTAATCAAAGTAGTGTATGAAAAAACGTGACATGAGAAAATTACATGGCATTAAATACAATAAATCATTGCAGGAATTACTAAAATGTGAGACTCATTTGTTGCTAAATTGCAAGACTGGGACACCAGTGGCTTACACAACATGTAAATGGCTTAGCTATGGATCATGTGTGGTACTGCAGGGTATCCAAGGAATGACCGTTTCACTGCAGCTTGGAAAAAATTGCCTAATGTTTAAGGTAACACATGTAAGCTTTTCTCATTAATATATTGCTGTGGAGTCACTGCCAATGCATCACTGAATTCACAGTAAGATCTGGCTATAAATGAAAGAAATAATACTCTTGTTGTATCCTGGAGTTGCTCCATTGACAGTGAATGAGAGACCGACTCTGATGTTGCAGGGATACAGGAATGTTTCCTGATCATAACTCCAATCACCAACATGAAATACAGGTGATTTGAATGGAAAAGCTCAAACATTCTGAGTCCACAGAGTCAGTATCCAGTTCACTGCCAATGTCGTCCTGGACACCCAGGGATTTTCCCTTAAGGATATCACAGTTCTGTGACTATAAGGCAGTGATGAGACTGGAAGTGATGAAAACAGCATTAACTAGCAAGCAGACTACCCAGCAATTGTTGCTATGCTGCCATAGCAAACCTACCCAAATCACTGTGCATTGTGTCGCACTGCAAGGATCCCAATGCTTGTGAGGAACACTGGCTTCACACTTCACAGATTTTCCCATCTATGTGTTGTGTGTTTGATTAAAATTACTGGGCGCAGATGTTTTACTTTCTAAAGTTATAAGTTTCAGTCCTCTTCTTCTTCTACTCCTACTTCTACTACTTAATGTGCTTTTGTTCTGATCGTATTCGGTCAACATCTTAATTGTCATATAATTGATCGTCTCATAAAATTCAATTGGCTATCAGCCTGACCTAGTTAGTCCTGTAAAGTCCTTTGAGGCTTGTTTGTGATAAAGGGTTCTATAAATAAACTTCACTTCACTTCACCCAATGTTGTTTTTTTTATTAGAAATGACTATTTTTATTTAATTATCACAGAAAGCGCCAATACTCTCAAGAGGTGGTATAACAACTTTAAATTAAATTGAAAGGTGTGAAATGACATATTCTATTCAGACATAAACTTTTTAATTTAATCACATTAGACCATAACTGCAAAGTACCTTTCTTAGTTTCTACAAATAGCCTCCAGAAAAATAATCACCTACTGTATGTGAAAGAACATGCAGTTTTTCCAATATAATTTAACTTGAACATAAATGATGGTAGGCACTCGTATACTTGGAGGATAAGTATACACAGTAACGCTTAACAGTTACCATATCTTTTTCCTTGTCACACAGGATATGAATGGTGTAATGTAAGCCATAAGAAAAAAAACTTTTAGGTAGCAAGACTTGAAAGTGACAAGATCAGCAGTGGTTGATTTATACCAGAAGTAATATGCAAGCTATCAGCAGTGACCATCTATGCGAGTCAACCTCTACTGCTAACACTCATTAAAACATGGATGGCAGTGTGGGGTGGAGGGTTATATTTCAAGGTTGAACATTATGCTGCTCCATCACTTTTAAATTGACAACACAAGTTACCCAGATCTATAATTGTACTTCTCTTATCTGCTGTTACATTGGCTAATGATGGAGGAAACATGGAGACTTCTCCGGGTTAGTTTTAATGAGTCCCCTTTCTTTTAAAGACCACAAAATGCCACCAATTTAAGTCCTGCCAATTCCCCGCTCCACTTCAACTTGAGAAACACCCGTGGAGAGGGAAAAAAATCATCACGTTGACCGGCAGTGTCAGCAGTTAAAGAAGCCAGCGTGAATCCCCGTCTGTGGCAGAGGCCAGATTAGAATTCAGGAAATAATAGTTCTCTGGCATGAGTTGACCATGATGTCACTCAAAGCTTTAATTGAAACAAAATAAGATTTAATGTGGAAGCGCTATGTGATTTTAAAGGAGCACACAAGCAATTTAAGAATTCACATGTTGTTGTTGTTCATGGCTTAGGAACGTTCACTTCGTATTTGTAAATATGAACAACTCTATCAAAGCTAGAAAGCAGAGAGGCGATGATGTGAATAAGGTATTGCAAAGATTAAACTGAATGGTATTCCTCTTCTAGGGGAGAGAGAAGACAGACTCCTACCTCTTAGAAAATGTCATAATGGCCTTCTCCATATACAGTATATATATATATATCTTTACAGCTTAATTTCCTATCAAATCTCAGCTGTTGTTTCAACATTCAACAATAGTCATTTGTGTGACACTCAAATGATGCATTTTACAAGCATTTGATACAGACCTAATCAAATCTATCTTAAAGCTGCAAAGTGAAGATTTTTTACATTAAAATAACAATAAATAAACAGGATATATTATACATTATCACTCTGTGTCTTTCTTTTAACTTGATTCTTTCAGGCTGTCCAACAGTAGTGAATCGACAAGAAAGCTTAGCAGTATGGGCACAAATAAGGATAGACGATATGCAACAAAAACATACAGCAGCAAAGAAACAGCAATGATGATGACCTCAATGGTCGTTGGAACGTTTTAGCATTTGTCGTGGGCATGTGTTGTATGGGTGTGGCAGGCAGTGAGCTGAGTGGTGGCTATTAAGGTGAGGCTAGCAGCCAGAGTGCAGGGAAGTCATAGCAACAACAATGCCAGAAAGCAATAAGAAAAGAAAGTATAACAAAGCTTAACATGCAGCAGACAAGTCCCTTTAAAAAAACACGGGTGAACGTGAGATTGCTTTTATTTGCCATTTGCTTCTCGAAAGCCTGTGGTGGCTTTACAGATGCTTATATTACCTCAGCCTATCAGGTTAGATGCTGTTTCAAGGTACACAGCTCATCAAGGTGAGTGACAAGTGGTGGCACGTGAACCTAGCCAACTGAGGAGGAGGAGGGCAGGACTAACAGTACACTGACTGTCTAAAGGCTATTGTTGCTTTAAATCAGCTATGGTCTGGTAAGGCTAACTAACATAGCTACCTAACTCACCATTAAAATTACAACATGTTTGTGGGCTTATGCCTGCCTATTAATGAGACTTTGGGTTGCATTCAGAAAAGAATAGCCTCAGGTAAGAGAACAAGTAGCCAAAGTCATACTTCCTATGCCAGTGCCTACGTCATTCTGGTAACAAACAGCCAGTAAGTAAGTAATGATACTGGAAGGCCTCTTTCCCCACAACATTGTAAAATCAATAGCTGAAACATAAATTCATGTGGTCTATACCACAGTTATAGTTTCTATAACTCGTATAACTCGTAGAATAATAGCTGTTATATTGTCATGTTGTCATGTCATGTCATGTCATGTCATTGTCATGTATTGTTTCAAAGGAAACAACACAGTCACTGATCATCGTTTCATAGTAAAACCCTAAGCTTGAAGATGGATGATCATCTGTCCAAGTAAGTTAAGCCATAGAGTTACATCAAAGTTGTAGTTCGGGAGCTAGCTGATGTTAGCCAGCTAGGAAGCTACGCTCTGGCTTTATCCACAATATGCATGTTAGTTTGTCTGTCAACAACAAAGTGTATTACTGGTACCACACACGGACATGTAAAACATGATATTTTTTTTCCTGTTTTTGTCTGTTGTCCTGCTCTTCTGGAAGTTGGGTAATAACGCATAGTAAAATATCTGTATAATCAGTTAAATTGGTTGGCAATAACAGAGAATAAAAGAGAATGAAGATCGCTGATGATTTTTCACCTCTTAATTTTCTGGAGGATGGATCATGTCATCATCCCATTATGGATTCAGCCACCTGGCAGAGATGTCTCCTGGGATGACAGCAGCCTGACCTACAAAGCCTGGTTCATCGGCCCATGTTGCTAGCTAGCAGACGGTAACTACGTTTGCTCAGTCAGTCCTGATTGCCAACCGCAACACTTCGGTGCCTGTAACATCTCCATAACAATTTGTGAATAAAACATGATTTCTTAAAAATCAAATTGACTTATGGCTTCTTCTGGAGCATATACCATCCTTTTACAAACTCGTAGCTCATGGTTACTTTGTTATGGCTGGTAATCAAATTCCCTATGGTGATTATGAATAGTATTCTTACTTCAGGAACATGACGTTTCAGCTCTATTACTTTCCTGTCAAGATTATGGCGTTTCAGCTCTATTACTTTCTGTCAAGATTATGATTTAAAAAAAATCTTGAGCATATGATTTAAAGAGCTTAACAGAAAAGGAGGAGAGCTTTCTGCCATCTATCACTAACAAATGTAGAGTATACAATAATGAACAGTGATCATGATGACTTGTCTCCAGTGGCTTGAACTGAACTCTGATGATTTCACCTGTATAGATAAAGAGGAAAATATAATATTATAGCCTGTTGTAACAAAACAGATGCAACAATTAAAACAATATATTCAGACTGCAAAGCTAATACTAATATGTTTATTTTCTTAGCAATACACTGAAACAGACTGCCAATAGATGAATAAATTATAGTTTAGCCATAGACTGCAAGACTTGAAACTGTCAAATTTGAAGTTGCTATGATAAAAGCCCACTGCATGTAGCTCACCTAAGCTGTATGCCTTTCATTTCAACAACTAACATTGTTGTGTTTAAGCTGCTATGAAAAAGTACTTTAATTAAAGGTAGTACGAGCAATTCTGAGTGTTTTGGTTTTGTGCTTACCTCATTAGCAACACCGTACATTGCCGAAATGTGGAGTGGTGTGGTAAATGTGGTGTCCAGAAGTCCGCTTGTCCAATATAGCTCGGTTACGGTGTTTCAGCGACAAAAGTCCATATCGCGGCGTAGTCCGGCGTAGTAATTCTGAGTAGTGTTAATTTTGGCAGCTATTTTTTATTTAGTCTTAGTCTTAGTCGTGTGACTAAATGTCTTTATTAGTTTTTAGCATATTTAGTCAACCTCATCCTGTTTTTATTTAGTCTAGTTTTAGTCGACTAAAAGTCTGAACATTTTAGTCTTATTTTAGTCAAAGAGAAAACTAACTATTTTAGTCTAGTTTTAGTCAACTATAAGTCTGAGCATTTTAGTCTTATTTTAGTCAAAGAAAACTAACTATTTCAGTGTAGTTTTAAACAGGTCTTAATTGCATCTCTAATATCTATTGCTGGAAAAAATAATTTATCATCCAATATTCAGTATTTATTCAAGTTTC
>CABFOP010000386.1:1207-13631 GCA_900683385.1 Anoplogaster cornuta
TCTCGTAGCCACAGAGTAAACCAGGAGAAAGAGTTAGTGATTCTCTCCATGATGTGTGTATATATATATATCCCAATAGAGACCAGTACCAGCTCCTCCTCATCAGAGGAACAAATCAACCTAGAGGCATCAGAGCTGGAGAAGAGGCTCAGCATGCTGTCTCATAGCAGCCGACCGAGCAGCACAGGTACATCCGACTATACTGTCACCCTACGGCTTCCTACTAACACTCAGAGGGATGATATTTATTTCTTGCTGAATCAGTACAAATCACATCAAATCAAACAATCATACCAAGTTTATTGAAAATGGATTTGACAGGATTGCAGTAGTCTTTACCTGCAGCCAAACCAAGAGAACAATATTTTTTCTCAATTGCAAGGAATCTAAAAACATAATGGACATATTTGTGTAATCTACTTGGTTGGTATAAAAGGGTTGCAGATTGGCTTACAACTTTCATTAATCACTTCATCAATAACCAATACCTTCCTTCCCTGCCCAGCCTCTAACTACAGCTGCAGCACGTCTGTTCCCGGGGACGACCAAAGCAGCATCTCCAGCTCCTCCTCCAGCCAATCAGAGGCAAGCTATGGCAGCAGACTTGCTCTCTGGGCAGAGCCGACAACTAGACCACACCTCCCAACTGAGACAGTGACAAGCTCTTCCACGGCGAAGGGCTTGACCAGTTCGGATGACCGGCTGTATGCTGCTGTGATGGGCAGCTCCATGAGTCGTCCGTCCTCCAAACAGCTCCACGCTCGTGGACTCCATGACAGCGGGCGGCAGAGCTCATTAGACAGTGGGATTGGGATAGCGACAGGCAGTCAGTCGTCTCACTCTGGGAGCTTCTCCTCCTATACAGGGAGCCTGGACACAGCAAGTCAGGGTGGAGGGGAGGAGTTTGGCTCCTTGGTCAGTCTACCTGTTCCCCCTTCCGCTCCTCCTCCTCCTCCTCCTCTAGCTATAGTTTTTCCAGAGCACAATTCTTCTACCCCCTCCTCTTGTCCCTCTAGACCTGACTCTAGCGCCTCTAGTAGGCACAGTGAGGAATACCAGACCCCCAGCCTGCTCAGACTACGGTATGACACCCCCAGGAGCCTGCTCCAGAGCCTGGCCCTGAGGGACTCCTCAGCCCAGGGAGGCCCACCTGAATTGGGACAGGACAGAAGGAGCAATGGGAGTGATGGACAGGGACAAGAACTCAGCGACAGCCCCACAGGTCCCTCTCCCCAGAGGGGAGGGGCTCACCGACAGGCCATTATGCAACGCTCCCACTCCTGGGGCAGTGACAGGGTGCCCCCTGTGGACAGTGCGGGGAGGTGCACACCCAGACCACTGCTGTTAGCTGGCTTCCCTGTCTGTGGAGGAACACAGGTAATGGAGGTCTCCCACATTCTCTATATGGTTTCAATAAATCAGTCAACCAATCAACCAACTATTTCTAATGTGAGGGCTTGTATTGCTGCACACATTTGGGTTGGTGTGTCCAGTAAGAAATAGCACATGAGGGAGAGAGAGTATCATGGCTAACATGATGACTAACACCAGATGCATAACAGCAGTGAGTCCACAACTGACAACCCCCAGTTGAGGGTTTAGATTACATCATTTATGGGTAATAATAGATATATTCTGAATGGGACTAGCAACATTTTCATTAGATGAAATTGTATTCCCTGTAGGGAAATTGGGTTAATCATATTACAATATACAGTTTAACACACACATACAGTAAACACAAACTAAGCCTTTGCAGCTTTATATGATGTAAGTAAAGCTCAGGATTAGCTGTCACATTTTGTCAATCTGTGCACCAAACACAGTCAGCTAATTTGAGAATGAACAAAAAAAATTGCAACTTCATGTTTTCTTTGGTGGGTCTTTCTTTGTGTTAACATTTCCATTAAGGATGAGGTTTTAATTAAATGAAACAAAATGTTTGCTTACTCCAGCACTTTGCTTGCACCCACAGAAGCTAATCTTTCCTTAATTCGCCTGCTTGCATTTATTAAGCCTATTCATTAAGTGTTTTTTTTTTAGTACACAGGATCTTATGTAACTATCCATTGGGCTAATAAGATAGAGGGAGCACAGAAATGTGTGTTGAATGTTAGGGAAGGTGGAAATGGGCTGGGTGAGTTGCTAGAGGATATCATTTTTCATTTTCTCAAAACACATATGTAGGATTTTGGAATGGAACTCAACATAACAAGTAAGTGGAATAACAATCGATAAATTAGGATTCCATCAAACACCTGTCAAGAAATAATTGGTGTTGCTTTCCCTTTGATGCTCTTGTCTCAAAAGCCCAACATTTCTTCACACTGTGTCTACTTCTGATGGGTTCTGAAAAGTGTCTCCCCTCTTGGCGTGCAAACTATCATCAGAGCAGGACAGGAAATGGCATGTCGGCATTGTGATTTGTGGCAGCTTGTGTAGGAGTGTGTGTGTGTGTGTGCGCGCTGGAGAGAGCGTGAAGGAGAAACTGAGAAACTTAATGAGGCAGAAACCCTCGGAGTGGAGCATCCTATGATGTATAAAACAGTTTTCTTCATTCGTCATTATAAATGTGAGAAAACTAGACACCTTCCATGTCGGGTAATGAGATAACACCTGATTCCACAACTCTCGTTATGTTCAAGGACTCAAACCTACTAGGCAGAGGTGTAAAATCCAGGTTCAGAAAGTAAAAGTACTTGCCAGAGTTTCATTTTGACGTTCTAATTGGTGAGGGGCGGATAATTGTGATCACAATTGGAGCACAAGTGGAGACAAAGCCTGCCAGGACTTTTACT
Source organism: Anoplogaster cornuta (assembly GCA_900683385.1). NCBI lineage: Eukaryota > Metazoa > Chordata > Actinopteri > Trachichthyiformes > Anoplogasteridae > Anoplogaster > Anoplogaster cornuta. The sequence continues at coordinate 4,006 of CABFOP010000386.1, forward strand.
TTCTGAACCTGAGATTTCACACCTCTGCTACTATGTGAGAAAGTTGCTGAAGCTGTAGCCCGCAGTGGATAAGCTGGAACACAGAATCGAGGGTAAATTGGGACACACGGTCAGACCTCTCATGTTTGAGCAAGCCACTCCTGTGCCTCCTGTCTCCCACCTCTCTTGAGATGTCACAACTCTGTCCACTCATCTCTGTAGCACACCATTTTCTTCCCCTCTACTTCCCCTCACACTTCCCCTACAATTCTTTCTTCTTTCTGTCAGTCTCCCCGTGTGCAACGACACAACTTGGAAAAGTTGCCGTTTTCCTGACAACCAAACTCACTCTTTTCATTACCTTGTCAGCTCATTTCCCTGTATTACTGGAAATACATTAATGCCCTAAAATGTCGCCATGACATTCCTCAACGATACTGATACCTTGTCTCCCCACCCAGTGCAGTCACGGTTTAGACAACTACATTACACCAGAGCAGTGGCGGTCAGCCAGGAACGCAGGCTTACTGCAGGTAAGGTTATTTCTGTCTATTTCAACTTGTGCAGGAACTCATGTAGCCATAACACAAACGCTAGTGTGACCAATTTTAGATGTGGCTTCATTTCAGAGGCATGAAGAAAGCTCATTCCTCAATGCAGGTGTAGAATGGAACAAACTGTCTTAACAAAATAAAATAAATCAAGATGAGAAAAACAACTACCCTTTTTTGTTGTGTACTCTGTAGGTTGCCAATTCCTCACCATCAGGGCTGTCTCCCTCTGCAGATACACCAGGTGTGTGTGTGCGTGCATCCATATGTAACTGACTGCTTGCATGATTCATGTATGTATTACATGCCACTTTTGCCATGTGAAAGAGGGCAAACTCAACTCAACTACTGAGGTTTTCTTTTCCAGACACTCCTCTCAGGGAGGAGCAAGCCGACCGTAGTGGTGTTGATAACAGGTTGGTGGGTCCAGAGAGGTCAGCGCCCCCTCTGCTACCATCTGTCCCTCCTCCACCAGCTAGCACACGGAGCTTGCACAGGCTAGCATCCGTCCCTGGTAAGAAAATGATTTATCTTATTTTTGATCAGTACATTATCATGATCCAGATTATTATATATGATTAATAATCATATAAAGACTGCATTTAGTGAGTGTAGCTAATCTGAAACAAATCATTGGTGTTTTAGGTCATACCCCATCTACAGATTACAGGTCAATCTATGGACAGATGGACTTGCCCAAGAGAGGAGACCTCAGATTGGATGAATACAGTATGTCATCATATGATACATTTAAAGCTGCCATATATTTGCCAAGCTGTCACAGAAAAAAACATTTCTAACAGCAATTTTCTCTTTAAGGGATGTTCCAGTTTCCCCATGAAGCTCCTACCTCTCTGTTCCCGGACACAAGGCTCCATGGCGACAAAACTGCTAATTACGTCAACATCCCCATTAGCCCCCTGGCGGCTAAAGCTAGCAGAGAACTCCTCTACATGGAGCTGGACCTGCACGAGCCGAGCACAACTCCAGTTTCCAGCCCACCCAATGCTGTGAGAGGTAACACTTTGCAGCTGTGCAGACCCAGTAAGAATACCAAGCCCTAACCGGCCATTTTGGATCTTTACGTTTGTTTTCCTACTGCCTCTTCCTTTTCCATTTAGCTTCTATATGGCTTCTGTAGTGAGGATTTATCCCCTTGACCTATGAACCTAGAAAGACAGTTTCTACTACTTCAGTGCGTTATTGTAATAGCATGTTATAGCATATTTTGGATTGTGAAAATGATTTATGACATCCTCAAAGCAGTTTACAGTTTGAATTTATTTAAAAGTTCAGGTGTGAATTGTCATCTGATTTCTCAACTAGAAGAGGGCTCCATCAGGTACGCCCACCTTGACCTCACTGCCATGGAAACGGCCCAGAGGGTGGGGGCGGAGCATGCCCAGGGGAGGGAGGACAGACTGATTCAGCTGGAGAGCAGGAGGAGAGGAGCACCGAACTCATCTCCCGATGCCCACCTCAGTGACACTTAAATACATCAGATTTCATTGCAGGTTCTCAAGAGTATCTCTGTAAAGTTGGAATACTCAGATACAGTTGATCATCGCACCATTCTCACACCTAATCACACTAGTAAGTGTAGTAGTTCTGCCAGTATACAGAAATTTCCACAAAATCCATTCCACTTGCCTGGCCCCAACCAGAACTTTTCCTGGAAGAAAGGGGAAAGAGTCCGGGAAGCCTCTTCTGCTGCTGCCAACTTGGAATTAAGGTAGGGAATGCGATTTTTTGAGAAGTATTTCTTACCTCAGTAGCAGTGAGCGAAGTATGGCGGATTTCAGCGCCGTATCGGTCCGAATGAAATAACTGGACAGACTTATTACAGTATTGTGACCGCTACAGACACTGGATTTTCTTCATTTCCCCCCCCAGAGGACTTGATTTATTGATTGCTGTCAGGATATAAAGACAATTTCAACTAATATAACCGAAAATGCTTCTCAAAACATTGCATATCCTACCTTTTAAAAAGGAAAAATCCACTTTAAGATACTCTTACACTTAAGATATCATCATTTATGATGTTAAATGCATTCCCGGAGTTATTTTGTGACAGTGTTACAATTTACTTGTTTGGTGTATCCACTTTCATCTATTTCTACTTCGGTTAGTGATTTCCCACATTTCCCCAGAATGAGTTTTGCCCCCAACTCAAAATGCAATGACTTGTGGCTGCATTGCATTATGGACTATTGAGGCTACTGTCGATGAGGAAATTGGTATCTCTCTCTTCTGCGATGTATTACTCCGTTTAATTGTTGAGCATGGGTGCAAAATGGTGGGTCTAGAGAGAAGTCCTTGCTCATTGATTCTGAGGGACTCGCACCAAAATCTGACATTTACCATTGATGTTTTAGACAGCTGAAAAATGCATTATCAAACTCAATTGTAGCTGTGTTGGAAACATCTTCATGTGATGTCTACATTTGGTCAGTTTTATTGGAACGAAATATCACCAAACAAAATGGTCCCAGAAATGCAAGGTAATCACCAGCAGGTGTTTTTAAGTGTTAGTAGTATAGGGTGGATTCTTCTTTTATAGTGGGGAGATTCACGTTGTGACTGGAGCACCCTTTAGGCATGAGTCTATTTGTTGACACTGTTCAGCTGTGGCACTCGTCTTACTGAGGCCACAAACTGCCATTGTAAGAATTTAAATTATTTAGAATTGGAGCAGAATATGAAGGTGCAATTAGATCAAAATCGTCCTCACGGCACAACACCTTCCAATCAACTGTTAAGAGTCCCAGCTAGCGATCAGTTGAAATAAGCAGCTTAGAGAGATATCTCTGGTACAAGTTAATTCAGGCCCATGTGGCCAGGATAGGACCTGACTGAGCAATCAGCCAGAACGTAACATTATTCATCAGAGAAGTCAATGTCTCTGCTTCTGGTCTGGGTGAGGACAAGAATGGTTTATGAATGGAAACATAATATTATCTTGATTTTATCGGGACTAATTGGCCAATATTTTATTTTTATGGTGGCTGTTCCTCACCAGTATGTGAGATGAGTGAGACAAGGAGAAACAACATGAGGATGAGCCTCAAGTATAACTTGGCATTTCACCAAGAACAACCTCTTAATGTCTCCAAACCATCAGGGTTAATTAGGACTGCTTTTGTTTAGGCTAAGACCGTAGGAACGATACAAAACTATATTTTTAAAAACATGACTGTGTTGACCTTTGTATGCTGTTACCACTTGTATCTTGTTGAATATTAAAGATTGATATGTTTTCAGGTCCCCTGTTTTCAATGCTTCTTACCTGAATCTATAAAGCTTTCACCGAGAAGACAACAGAAATAAACTACACTGGCAATAAGTTGTGTATTGTAGCATTTATTATTCACACAGCTAAATGACAGATGGGTGTGGACAAATTGTCTGCCTACCACAGCGTGCCAATATTCCAAGAGAGGAAAAATTGCTATTGCGGTTGGTTGGCCATTTCCCAGGACCTGAGTCACTGCTCAGCAGACAAACCACATCATCTGGTTAACTGATACGGTCCATTCCTCAGAAACCCAAAATTTGTCAATCTTGGACCAGAAGCACACGGAGCTGAAGCAGAACATCTTCAATCTTCACTGTGGTCAGACAATTCCTCTACAAGCCAAAGAGTACCTGATTGGGTCACCTAATGGACACACTAGTTTATCTTTATGTTATATCTATTATGATGGAAAATCTAAACAATTAACGGTGACTAGGTGAATAAGGACATTAGGACACTATTATGGGTCCTTATGCAGAATATGCATTTTCTTGTCCAGCTGATTTATAAAATCTACAGTATACACATTATGTACAAACAAACATTTCATTTCAACATTTAGCCCTTGAGCAAAAATGATTATTTAGACACAAATAAACAATAATTAATTAGCCATTGTAAATGTAACATAAGAAAGTTACATGGAATAAACACTGATTTTTTTTTTTTACAGTAGATAAAATAGGTGAGGAATGGGGGACAGTAGCGTACTTGTGTGCCGTTGTAGGGAGGGAATTATTTCAGTTCATTCACCCTTGATTGAGATGATGGGTGGGCCACGCCTCTCAAAGCTCATTGTGGTTGAGTCCCTGGCCAGAGATCTTTTTGGTCAGGTCCTGCATATGTTTCTTCATCTGAAGTCAAAATGGAGAGAATTAATACTTTCATCCCTCCACCCCCTTCCATCTTCATCCAACATCTTTGGCAGTCAACCTGTTTGAAATATCAATAGATCTAAAAAATAATATGCCAATTCATTGTTGTTTTCCCCCTTTACAAGAGTAGTTTGAAGGATGTCTTTTCCTCAGAGGTCAACAGTCTGTAGTTAATTACTAAATATTGTGTGCATGTGTTTCATAATGCAACTGGTGAAATGAGTCGCAGGAAGTCAGTACATTTTCTATGAAGAAAGAAACATCGGGCATTGTTAACCATCATCCCCTTGTTGCTTTGTTTGTCAAAGAAAAGTTGGCTGCAGCTTAACCTTTGGGTGACAACGCTCCCCAGCAGCCACTAATGATAGCATTACTATATTACCCGGCTACTGCTGCAACACCATTGGTACTAGAATAACAATCATGGTAATGTGGTTGCTGGCAGTGCGAGTGTGGAGTAAAAGCCTCCGGGAAAAGCCTGTCATCCATTCCCTACCTTGTAGCCCATCTCCCTGGTCTTCTCAGACAGTGTGTTGTACTTGTCCTGGTTCCTCTTGATGTGCTCCTTGTCCCCTAAAGCCTCCACATGGCGCAGCTTCTGATGGGACAACTCCAGCTGCTCCTGATAGTGGCTGTGCTTCTCCACCTTGGTCTCAAAGTGACGTAGCTCCTCCTAAATGGTTGAATTTGGAAGAATGGACATACACACACGCAGAAAGTTGTAAGAGTTTGATTCATCTTTAAGTATATGAATCCCTTTGATTCAGTCAATCCTGCAGCCAGATATCTTTGAAGAAAAAAGCTGTGTGCTGGATTCTTCGTACAATGGGACAAAGGGTTAAAGGAGCATAAAATACAGCGTCGCATACGGAGAGTAGAATGGGGATTTAAAATGTATAATGCATAAAAAAGCACACATGGTGAGCTCTATACTTGATGGTTTATTGTAACCATACACGAGCACCTACTGTATTTAGCTACCTCGTGCACTACGAAGGTTAAATATACAGCTGTTACCAAAAGAACATTTAATAAAGAGATGTTTCTACAAGATATGTGCTAAATTTCAGGAGAATAGAATAGAGCTGAGATGAAACAAAGGTGTTATCTAAAGAACAAGTGATGAAAGCAGAAGTGTGCAAGAGAGAGAGATTTTCGAGCTACCTTAAGAGAGTCCAGCTCGTCGTCACTGAGATTGGCTCTCTTGGCATTCTCCCAGAGTTCAATCACGCGGGGTTCCCTGAACTCTACACAGGTAGAAGAGGCAAAAAGACCAACAGATGAACAGTCCAAAGATACACCCTCAAAATGAAAGGAGGGACTGAAGAGGAGTGGTGACAACCCTTTTATAATGTACACTGTAGGAGTGAATCCCGAATTTCCCCAAGGGGATTAATAAAGTGCCATCCTATCCTATCCTATCCTATCCTATCCTATCCTATTCTAGTCATGGTAGTGACCACACTATTTGCACCTTTCCATTTAGGAGGGGTGGGGAGAGATGACAGCATAGAGAGTGGAAGTAAGGGAGCATCAGTTAGCAGGAGGCAAATTACCTTAATCTTAACAGATTCCCCTGAACGTAGCACTACAGGGTCTCCACACAAACTCTACAATACACTAGCTCAGAGGCAGAAGAATATAACAGGTTACTGTGTGTGTGTGTAAAACAGAGGCACTGACTGTGAAACCAGCACAAAGGTACAGAGAACAGAGTGATAAAAAGGGCTTTATATTCTAAGAAAAGAGTCAACCTCGAGAGTTTTCTCTGGGCTAAATCACACAAACAAGCGGTTTTACGTATATCACTGAAAGATGCAACACTTTGGGCCACTTTCAAATATCTGAAGGTCCTTTTTCACATCACACCCATTTTACAGGCATTCAATTTGAAGCTAAAAGTACTAAAACACTCATTTACTAAAACACCCATCTGGCATCGGCCAATCCGATCGCAAATTGAAATTTTACCCTGCCCACGAGGATTATAAATTCCAGTGATTAAGCTGATGAGAGTGTGAGGGTGAGATGCATAAAGAGACCAGGTCTGTGTGTCCATGCACTCGCTTCCTCACCACTGTCTTCACTGAAGCCCTCGTGGCTGAGCTTACGGAGGCGCTCAAAGCCCTGGTTGAGGTCTCTCATTTTCTCCTTCAGCTCCGTGTGCTTCTGGTGCAGCACATGCTCCTTTGCCTCGCCCTCCAGGGTAGAGATCACATTCTTATGTATTTCTGTTGGGACAAACAGCCGGGATGGGTACGGGGAGGGGAGGAGAGGAGAAAGCAAGGACGATGTGGATCAGGAAGAAATAAAAATAAATAAATATAAGGCACAGCGAGACAGAGGGGGAATATTCAACGAAGACAGCTTAGCAATAACCATAAAATAACTGGAAAAAGGCACTGCAGAGGACTGACTTTTTCTTGTTTTGCAATAACAACTCTGCTTAGCCTAGGAGACCATGTTATGAAATGCTATCTCACCTTGGACAAAGCGGTGACAGTGAAAGACAAGCAAAAGTCAACAGGACTGGCAATAGCAGCAGACATTTGGATCAAGATAAAGGAGGAAGACTGATGGGGAAAGGAAGAGTGGGGCATCTAGACAGGCAGTAAAAGGGTAAGAGGGTCACCCCTCAAGGCAGCATGTGATTGGCTCTCTATTTAAATGCATCAGACAAGCAGGAAAATACCCCGGGCTACGGAAGGCTAACAGAAACATCTGCAGAGTGACCACAGGGGACATCTCTATCTGAGACACAGTGGGACCTGTCATCTTGACTTCAAGCTAGATGTGATGTGACAAGCACTGTGACAGCGTGTGCAGTGGGTGGCAACATGTGCAGTGCGATATCCACCTACTTACACCAAGATAGGCTTTGATTCATGGCCTAAGCAAAGAGACTTAATAGGCTTAATAACAACGTTTAGGGGCTGCTACGCTAAGTGAGGGTGAACAGAGAGAAGCGGTTATTTTCTGTTCCCCCCACAGCTAGAAACATATAAATACATTATGAACTTCAACACCTACTGGAACACACTCTGGAATGGGCACAGGAGCAAACCTGGGTCAATAAGTAGGAGGATAGATAAGTGTGTACCTCAGAGAGAAACTTAAACCCCTTTAAAATGAAGCAGAACAGCAGAGGTTTTAGCATCAGGAGAGGGAACGACAGAACTTGGCTCAAGCAGATGCGGCGTGACACACAGAATAAAAGAGTGACTCGTGCTGAGGGCTGTCAGGCGGCTCACCCTCAGTCCTGCTGACGGTATCCATAACAATGTTGTACTCGTGGATCTTGTCCTTGTGGTGCTGGAACTCCCTCTTCAGGCTCAGCAACTCCTCCGTGGAGAATTTCCCTGAGTTCTTCGCCTGGTTGGGGAGAAAACCATCAAGAGATATAGAGGCACCAGTCTCCAAACTGGCTACGAGACCAGGGCAGGGTAACGGGCATGATTAGGATGGAGGGCAATGACTCTTATTGGTCTTTCAGATAGGACAATATTTGCTCAGCCTCACAGCTTGGTACATCGCGATTCTTGACGAGATGTTTGCAGAAGTCGGGGTAGCACAACATAAGATACTGCCTAGACTACCAACCTAACCTAACCTCTGTTATGGTTTACAAAATCTATAACCCCACATACACAGGAAAATCATAATAGTCATTTCACATTGAATGGCATATAGCTAGTGAAGTAGGAGAATATTCCTAGGCAACTGAACATATAATATCCAATTGTTCGTTAAACTGTTAATCTCCACTGTATTTTCTAAACACACCGGGTTAGAAACATGCTTTCAGGAGAGAGCTTTTCTACTAAAGTCCCTAAATAACTTCAGACTTGTATGGTTTAATTCAGGAAATTCTGATACAGCGAGAATGCCTTTTTCCTTGATATTTTCTTCCTGACCAGGTACATAGCTTGTCATTTCTATTGGACACATGGTTTTATCACAACACATTTTTGTTCAACGCACCGTTCTCTAAAATCTTCATCCCTCTTTTGCACAAGTAGACGTGTTCACAAACACATGGGTGAATGCACACACACAAACCTTGCTCCAGAGCTTGTCCAGCCTAGGATCATCGAATGTGTCTCCCTCTTTGGTGTCGTGGTCCTTCAGGTAGTTGCTTTCCAGTGGCCGCGTGTCCCTCTTCCCATCCATCCCATACTTGGCCAGGATCACTAGATAATAGAATCATATCATGACCTTTTAGAAAACGTGGACATAATGGTCACGATACAAGTCTGTAAGGAATAGCAACTGTTGTCATAAATAGGGCTGTACAGACCTACTGTATGTTAGAGCAAACTGTTTGATGACCAAGAGAACCCATAGACTTTGGTAGTGTTAAAGGTAATACGAGCAATGTTCTGAGCAGCATTTTCGGTTATATTAGTAGAAATTGTCTTTATATCCTGACAGAAATCAATAAATCAAGTCCTCTGAAAAAAAAAAGACAACAATCCGGTGTCTGTAGCAGCTGTAATACTGTAATAAATACGTCCAATCAGCTCTAATTAAATGATTAGATGATCCATTTGGCTGCAATGAAATGATTGGCTGGTGTACTCGGCCGTTGCTGCCCACCAACGTCCATTCGGAAAACCAGCGTCGAGTAATTAACACTGTTTAACACTGGACTATGGTGGAGGGGACTTCTGTCGCTAAAAAACATTAACCAAGATACAATGGAGAAGCAGAGTTCTGGACACCACATTTACAACACTCAGGCTTCACGTCGGTGAACTTCGGTGATATAATTCGTCATTCTTTGGTGCTGAAAACCGAGGAAAGGATTCAGGAAATTAATGAGCCTTAACGAGGAAGCCGCGTGTTTGCCGCGGTTCGTCGCGCTATGGACTTCTGTACTGAAACACCGTAACCGAACTATATTGGACAAGCGGACTTCTGGAA
>CABFOP010000560.1:8747-22940 GCA_900683385.1 Anoplogaster cornuta
CTTCCACTCTAGAAAATTAAAAACTCAATGAAAAAAACGTAAAGATGGTTAATGTTGGGGCAAAATTCTGGTTTGCCTTGTGGTTCAGAGACACGACATAGTTCTGATCACAATGCACATATCACATCTGTTAAAAGCAAATTAATACTCCAAAAGGAAGTAGGGGGGGGACATTTGCAATTTCCTTCTAAGCAGTTTAATATAGTATAGTTTAATATGTCCCTATTGTGGTATGCTGCACACACACACTTTTTCATAACTTATTTGCCTTTCTACACCCATTAGTGTTGTTAATCTGACATTTCACGCATCGCCTGTCCATTCATCGGCGTTATGGGTCTATTTCACACACACTATTAGAAAATTCAACCATGAACGCAAAAGTCTAAACAGTGACTTTGTATTCTCCTGACTGATTTTCCTTAGAAGAATGAATCTAAATGAATGGTCTAAACCAGCTATTGATCAGGGATTGGGAAAACATCCAGAGCAACTTGCAATAAGAGCAGGTAGGGGTTCAGTGTCTTGCTGACACTCCAACAGGACACATGGATCTTGGTGGGCATATTGTGCCTTGTGAGGATCAAATCTGTGACCATTTTGGTTACAGGACAGTCTTTCTACCCGCTCGGCCACCATGCATCCAGATCTCCTTCAGTATGTAGGGTGAAACATAGTGCACACAATCAGTTGGGTCAGCTCTCCGTCTTCTGCTTCTTAAAGAGCTTCATGAGCTGAGTAAATCTGTCAGCAATCTGAAAAATGTAAAATAGTTCACATGGTAAGCACCTACAGCACAGGACTTAATATAATACCCAGCTATAGTTGGCAAGTAGTCTAGTACACATCAAATTTGATATATTTGATTGACATACCTGCGCTGATGACTTGTTGAGCTTTTCTGACAAAGCAGAGAAAGTTTCACGTGAGGCACCTTTCGTTTGCAGGTCAAGAAGAATGGCTCGATCTTCATCTCTGAAAGAAGAACCCGGAAATAATCAATGATACTTTTCAGGGACCTGTTTTGTAGCATTATTACTATAATATTATTACACGCTCTTGCACTACATACAATGTCTCACTGTATTATCATTTCTCTACAAATATGTGCTAGAACACGGGACATTGAAATGGTATTTAGTTTTAGTACATACTAGGATGTCAACTACTGACCTGGTCCATGCCATGACGACTTCGCCCTTTTTCCTGACGACATTTTTAGCAGACAGACTGTTGGGGGACAAAGGTACCGACGGCGATTTGGCTTTACTTTTCTTTGAGCTTCTTGTCCTCTTATCTTTTGGACTTTTTGAGGCCATCTCTTCCTTGCGATTTTCCTCCTTTCTAGATCGCTTTGTTTTTGATTTCTCTTGGTGCGCCTTCCGTTTTATGCCCACCTTCCGATCCCTTTTGTCTTTCTCCGGCGTGCTGCTTACGTCCTCCGCAATGATAAGATTTCTTTCAGATGTTGTCGACATCTCCCTTTCATCTCTTGAGGACCCTGAAAGATGTGACAGCAACACGTCACTGCTTTCATTTGTTTCACAGCTTTCAGCGAGGTTCTGCAAACTGTTCTCTGAAGGAGTTTTTGACGGACTGGATAATTTCTGTGAATCATCAGAGTAAAAAGCATTTGAGGGTCTTTCCAGAGTTGACATATCTTCTTCGCTGTGGCACTGGTCTCTTTCCGTTATTGTTTGACTGAAGCTCTCATCGGCAATGAGAGTGACATCCTCATCAGTGGCTGCCTGGCGGATCTTCACAATGAAATGATCATTGGACCTCTCCATTACCACTGCCTGCATGGGCAAATGAGGCTTAAAGTGGAATAATGGTGGGTCAACTGCTTCCAGGGTCACACTGCTGCTGGAGTCACAGCTATTGTCAGTGTCAAGGGCGAGGTGGATGTCCTGCTCTGTGGCATCCTCCCCATCTAGTAAAGCATCCTCACCTAAGTGAGCACTGATGACACTCTCTGGAGTGGACATTATATCCATGCTAGATGGCTGTAGGAAGCTTAGGTGACTGTCAGACTTGAGGGGTGATGGAATAGTGAGGGAGACAGCCAGGTCTTCAGCTAGAATGGAGTAGGATCTCTGTGATACCAAACTGGTCTGCAGCATTGATATACTCTCCGATGGCAGTTCTAATAAGCAACTTTCATCGAACAATGCTGGATTCAGTGGGACTTGAAGTTGGGACCGTAGAGAGGGCATCTTGCGAGGTGAAGTGCTAGACCACGTCGTGATCAGTTTTGAGGGGGAAGCAAATTTAGTTGGAGAAAGGAATTTAGTTGGAGTGGTAATGGTAATAATACTTTCTCCTGGGAGAGCATCCTTTCTTGGAGTACTGATGGACCAGCCAGTATGGTCTCCAGCAGTGGCACTGGTGTCTAGTAAGTCAGATCCTTGTAGGAGACATTTAAAGATTTCTCCCATTTGAGAGTCTCGCACTAGGTTGAATGTTAAACTGGAAGCTTGCTGTTCTGTGAGTATTTCAAAGTCAGCCCTGTCTTGAAATGGGTTATTTTGAGAGACAACCAAAGCTTTATTACTTTTCTCTGCAGCTGAAGGAATGTTATTGGGAGGAAAGAATTCAACCACAGTTGGGTGAACTGGTGGATGTGCCTCAGGACACCCATCTTTTCCCACATGGGTCATTCTTATATCTTTGCCTCTACTTCCAAGGCCTGTTCTGCAGGGAGGAATAGGGTGAGGCCTGATTCTCCTCAGGCTGGTTCGAACAGATTGCTCATCCTTCCGTGGACGTTTCAGCTTTGGGGACATACTCATGGGAGACTGCCTAGGCAATTTTTCAATTCCGCTGGGCTTCCTGTCCCTAGCATCTGCTGTTGCTTGTTTGCAAAAGCTTGTTAGCGTTGAATGAATTTCCTTGAACAAGAAGTCAAGTTGAACATCTACAAAGTCCCACAATTTCTGCTTCAGATCACCTGCTTGCTGTTCAAAGATGCGGTTCACAATGCCATTATTTGATACTTTGTTAAATACAGATATAATCATTTTCTTTAGCTTAACTTTCAGCTCTCCCACTTGACTGCATATTGTACTGAGGCTAGCACCATCCACAAATTCTAAAAAAGACTCCTGGAAATTGGCCATCATGCCATAGAAGCTCTTCTTAGGGAAGATTTTATGGAGCTTCATGTACTTTTTCCGGATCTGAAAGCGAACTGTCTTGAGCGTTTCCATTACTTCTTCCTTGGTGGCGAAAGACTCTTTGGATGCTGTTGGGCAAACTGTTTTAAAACGACTTTTATTTGATGATGGACTTCCTGACGAAGCCACTGTTTCACTCATCTCTTCTGAAGGGGCACACCTCTCTTCAGATATCCTTTTTGAAAACCTTGACGCTGACTTAGGACTTGGTTGATTCCTCGCCGGCCTTGCTAATTTAGCCCTCTTAGGTGAAGGAATTGGAGAAACTGCAGTTGCTTCCTCATTTTCACTAAGAATTTCCCCTTCCTCCAGTTCATTGTCAGAGAGGCTGGAAGGAAGATCTGGTGCCTTGTCCCCAGTGTTTTGTGATTCATGTTTCACAGGAGTACCCGGATATTTGTTCTCTTTGTTCACATCCAACTTCATTGAACTGGCATCAACAGCTGTGCTGGAGAAATCTGCAAAATCAGAGAATGAATGAATGAATGAACAAATAAATAGTTTGTGGTACACATGTAATTGTAATGCTGAAATAAGTGTACAATCCTTTGTGACATTAAATTAAAAATCTGATAGGCCTCACCTTTTTGAAGGCTTTTGACATGAGCTGGCTTGCCATGACAAAGCAAATGACTTCTCTTGATTAGTCGTACTGGGCTCCTAAGAGGGCTTAGGGCATCAGGGATGATCTTCAGATTGTTCAGTGTGCGCATCATGGAGTCCTCATCATGAAGTAATGGCATGGAACTGGAAGGCTCAATGTTATCATCCTCTTTGTCTGTATGGCACTTTACAGGACTGAAGGTCTTCTTTGGTGTGAAAGTAAGAACACTCCTGTGCTTCTGTGGCAGTACCAGCTCTCCTGTTGTACTGCTTACTTTGGACACACCAGTACAGCCTGTGGAAGAACTCAGCTCAGTTGCACTGCTGTTGATGTCACTGACATCTTCATTTGTCTGCGTTAAAACATAAATAGCTTCTGATAAACTCAACCCTTCTTGTGGGAATGCTTCCAGGCTTATTGTACTAGACACGGCATCTGCATCTTTGGGACCATCTTGCATATTACTAGCATCTTTCTCCTGAATTGAATTTGATGAAGAAGAAGCACACAGCCGCTGCTGGCCGTCTTCGGGTAGGATGGGGGGTGAGATATTCTGACTTTCTGGTTCGGCCTTTCTAGTAACATCTTCAGCAACAGGATTTTCCATTGAGCATGAAGCAACTTGATCTTCTTTGACTGTATCCGCAGGAGGGCTTCCACATACTGCAGTTCTAGGAGTTTCTATGCTTGAATCAAGAACACTGGGTTCAGAAACACCAGCAGATTCCCCGGTTTGGATTTTAGGGTTTACTTTTTGTAAAGAAATACAAGTGTCATTTTTTGACATGCTTCCTGGCATGCCCGTGAGACAAGCTGTAGCCCCCAGATCTCCAGACTCAAATATTTTGATATCTGAGGGACACGTTGTGCGGTCCCCAGTATTCTTTGAAATGTCACCACCTGTTGCTGCCGCAAAACTAATTTCCGGTGATTTTGTTGGTTTGCTGGTTATCTGATGATCTGTAGCCGCTGGGAGATGGCTGCATGATGAGGTAGTTTGGACGGAACTGTCTTCAAGTTGCTCACCAACCACAGTGGTTTCAGTTTTGGTTTTGTCCTGTTCCCGGGCAACTTTTTCATCATCACATTTCCCATCTATGATTTCAGGACATGGAGTTTTAGGGATATCTGAAGAGTGCTTTCCAACTTTATCATCTATGACATCATCCAACGGCATTTCTGATTCACTGCTGTATGTTTCATCTATGACGCACAAATCTTCAACATCGGGCTGTTCACAGTTATCTTTTGGTCCATTTTCAAATACCTCGTCCACTGGTGTGACATCTTCTTGGCTGGCATCTATGGGAAATTGTGGCTTCTTCATTGGTGAAAGGGTGAGATTCAGTATTTCCATGAAACACAGTTTCCTGTTTGGACTATTTTCCTCCACAGAAGTTTTCCCAGTCACATTTGGCTCTTCAGAGGGTCTCTTTGAAACCTCAGTTGTCTTTGTTTCTCCATCCTTACTACTGACATCCATTTGACCTTGTACCCTCTTTAGAGCTTTTTTTCTCACTTTCTCTGCTTCTCTCTGACACGGTGCTCTTTTTATGTTTTCTCCTGATCTCATCTTCATGCCTTCTCGCTTCTTTCCTTCGATGATCCCTTGAAGGACTACTTCGTCCCTTCCTTTTGGAGAACTTACTGGACTGCTCGCCATGTTGATTTGAACATGACTGTTTCCGGTCCTTTGAGTGTGAACTTTGTCTACAGTGTCCATCTCCAGTCTTGCTTTTTCTATGCTCTCGATTAGAGCTGTTTAACTGTGTCTCTGAACTGTTTTTAGAGGACTCTTTAGAGCCAGGAGCAGATGTTCTACTATGTACAGTGTCCAATCCTGCAGTTTTGGATTCATCTTGCCTCCTCTCTCGACTTCTACCTTTTGTGTCATCAGAGCGTCCTTTAGCGCCACTACCAGTGGAAGCTGCACTATGTAACATCTCTGGTGGTGGGCTTTTAGCCCTCTCTGATCTGTGGTGCACCTCAACATTTGGGTTGTTTCTGCTTTTACATGACTTGTCATCATATTTTTTTCCTGCTTCTTTCTCTGCTTTATGAGACCGTTTTTTCTCAGGTATGTGACATTCTTTGTTGGGATCTGAACCAGATTTGTGTCTCCTATCTGTTGATTCAGATGGTCTTTGACTTTCATATTTTTCCTCTCTGTGCTTGGATTGTTTGTGTTTGTCCAACTCACTGTGTCCAGATGATGAATTAGTGTTGGATTTGCTAACAGAATTATCAGTTTGTTTTGCGTGTTCTTCAAAATCTCCTCTTGAGGAACATCTTGAATGGACATTGGAGGGGGGTCTTGTCTGAACACAAGAAGCACTGGAGTGATGGGTGGCACTACTGCTTTCTTTCAGGGAGAGCTCACGTTCCTGCCTGGGTTGTGAAGGCGGTAGAGGCTGCACTGGAGATGATGGTGGTGGAGGAGGATTGGCTGGTGGTGGAGGAGGATTGGCTGGTGGTGGAGGAGGATTGGCTGGTGGTGGAGGAGGATCGGCTGGTGGTGGAGGTGGCTTACTCGTGGAGCTGCATGAAGAGGTCTCCCTGGCTGAATTTGGATCCCGCAGACCATTTATACGAGATTTATAAGGCTGACCTCTCACTGACCTGAGGAGAACAGTTTTAACAATTGGATAATTCATTAATATAAACTGAATCAGTCCAGGTGACAGACTCATTAGATACAGCAAAAAATGTAGCTGTATTTTGCTGGTAGTCAGTTTTAAACTCCCTCCATGAAAACGCAGATAATATAGTGATGTAGATATAAGTGAAATGTCTTTTCTGTCCACATTTATATTTATTTCTATTTTCTAGAATAAAATCTTACCGTTGGTTCAACCTCCGAATCTCCTCGTCTTTTCGAAGCACCTCCTGTCTTGCGGTTCTTAACAGTGCAGAGATGTTTTTTTTGAGACGGGAGTTCTCAGTGGTCAACCCTTGGTTCTATAAAAGAAGAGAACAAAAACCATGAAGGTGTTTCCTGCAGAATTTTTGGCAAACGTGGGTCATGAGGGTAATTTGGGTTCTGATACTCAGGTTTGCCCATTCCAGGATCAATCCCACTCGGTGTTGCAGTTTAATAATGTCTCTTTATATAAAGGTATATGGGCAATTGTGTTCTAATTACAGATCTAATCATTATTTTTGGGCAGGCTAAGCAATAAGGGCAGAGTAATGAATTTTCAGCGTATTCACATTGTTCTAGTTATGGGGGTAAATTTTACATTATGGGATATTACATTATCATCAGATGTGTACAAGGAATGAAGAACAATATTTTCTTTCTTTCTTTCCTGTCAATTTGTGCAATCCAAAACATTTCCAAGATCTGGAAATGCCACTTTTCCAGACCTGTGTAGGAATCCTATTAAACAACTTCAACATTTTAAAATGAGCAAACCTGTGTCTCCACCTGCTGCAGTCTGCTTCGTAACTCTTCAATCTGGTTTTGAGCTGCTAGGAATCGCTCCTTCAGCTGCAAAAAAAAAAAAGGATTGTGAGATTGCCTGTTGGTTCGGTGTGGGTGTTGTATCAGAAGGTGGTGGTAAAGAGAGAGCTGAGCCACAAAGCAAAGCTCTCGATTACCGGTCGATCTTTGTTCCGACCCTCACCTATTGCCATGAGCTCTGCACAATGGCCAAATTAACTATGAACTAACTTGGGACAAAAAAAAGGAACAAAGAAAATAATGAGTGCTTCAATTTGTTTTTAGAAAAAACAAAGCAAACTTGATCTTGTTCATTCCATATTACATTACATTGTAGTCATTTAGCAGACGCTTTTATCCAAAGCGATGTACAAAGGTACTTGACAATATGTGGGGATCGAACCCACAACCCTAAGACTGAGGGTCTCGTGCTCTACCGACTGAGCTGTCCAGGCCGGGCCATATCAGGCTGACTGGTTGTGGCAAAAGCCTCCATCAGAGCATCTTGATTTGTGTATTACTAATGTGAGGCTATTCAGAGAGAAAGGAAAGGATGGATCAACTGACCTGATTATAAGATGAATCTTTGCTCTGCTGTTCCTCCGTGAGAATTTCTTCATATAGATCCAGTGATTCCTTCATCCGAGGAGAGAAAAGTACACCGGACTTCTCTACAATAAACCAAAATTAGACAATCAATTCAAGATGCACAAAAGATGGTGTCGGACATTGGGCCGATATAAGGTTGAAAGAGGGAACCGATAAGTTTCTCAACTTTAGCAGACACTCTTGTCCTCGGAAAAACAAGCATCATATTTGTCTGGTAAGTTAATAATAATAAGTGGCATTTGAATTTTGGAATCCATCGATTATTTTTTACCTGAAACATTGCTGGGACTGGAATCCAGCCCAGAGTAGATATCCACATCTTCATCAGCAACAGTTTTCAAGACTGTGGGGGGGCATATTTAAAAGGTTATATCAAAAACAACAAAAAACATCAAAACAACCTATAGCTATAATAAAGAAATAACCCCGTCTGTACATTATAAAGAGTTTCATTCTAAAAGGATTCATTTTGAGGGGGGAAATATCTTCGCTCAGTACCTTAAAAATGTAACAAAGACAGTATGTGGAAGGCAAATGTCTTCAAATAATAATTTCAATGTCTTGTCCAAGATGAGTTTTAGTTCCATGTCAGCAAGTCATTTTGTGAGAGTCGCTCATGATGGACAAATGATTAACTTATTATTTTGGAATGAAACACTTAATATAATCTTTAATATAATGTAATATAATCTTTCCTTGAAAACTCTCTAGAACAGGGGTCATTGAAGAAAACATTTACACTAGATAATAGACTTAATACAAACCTACACATAACACTAGGCAAATGTAAATATAACAGCCTTATACTTACGATCACTGGTGTCAGTGTACATTTCTTCCATTCTTCCAAAATCTATCTGTGGCTTAACTCTCTTTACAGGGAGTACCTGATAACAACAACAAAAGAAAACTAAGTTTCATGTCAAAAGCAAATGCCCATGACCTAGAAAATACTAGCTAAAGATTACATTGTGGAAAAATATCAATGAAACCAGCTGATATAATTAGGGTTGGTAGAATGAGGTTTGATTATTTTCTAACAGACAGGCTGAGGCGTATCACTGCTTTATACACCATGGTTAATATTGTATGCTAGCTGCCCAAACAAAGAAGAAAGCAGAGAACAAATCCACCAAACAGCAGAATGAAGCGAGACAACAATCTTAAAGAGATATAAACAAATATATACACATACAATTTGCAGTGACCCAGCCAAGTGACTTGCTCAAGCCCTAACGTTAGCTAGAACGTTAACTGACCCCATTATTTGACATTTTAACCTCAGAAAGCTCAGGTCAACATTTCAACAAGTCATATACTACTATCTGGACCCTCACAGATTAGTTTGATCCTGATATTTGCACTTAAACCAAATGTAACCGGGAGTATAGTGGAGGGTAAACTGACCCAGACTGGTGCCCCACATTTGTATTTGGAAATACAGTTTTAGCCACGTTTTTAGGCTGAAATAGCCTGGTAAATAGCGTAAATATATAGGTACACGTCGCAGTAAGTGGTATCAAACTGATAAGTTAGATAAATATAGGGTGTTTAAAGGGAAAACCCCAAAGATCATTGCTTTTCTTTTAATATAACTGATTTCTGTTATGCGTTATGATGATCGGCAACCTGAAGCCACAGTTTACCCAGTTAACGTTATATTTACAATGACTGAATAGACGGAGAGAAAGCTCTGGAAATTACAACGGAGGTGTAAACGGTCAGGAGTCACTAATAAAAATAAACCACAACCCGCTTACCATCTGTTACTGGGCTGATTTGTCTGCGTATTGTTGTTCGTTCTCCGGGTTGTTTACAGCAGCAGCGTCGCGCCAAGACTACACTGTACAGGAAGTAGCGACATTTTCCCGCGGTCTGTCACTGAAGAATGGTTCGCACCTCCCTCGTTTAAAACACAAAAAACATCTTAAAACGGCCCCAGATACGAAAGGAGATCAACGACTCCGCGACCGGCTGCCTTCTCCGAACCTCAACATCCTCCAGAATATAGTGACAACAACGAACGCACACAAAGCGGCAATGTTTTAGTTTACGGGGAGCGAAAGTTGTTTCCCTTCTCGAGCGGTTTGCAGTCTGTGTTGTCGCGGTTTGTTTGCGTCATCAGCAGCGCGACGTTGGAAATTCAACCGACCCGGAAGGATTTGTGCTTTACTCACATGTGGACAGGATTTTAACACCAGTGACGGGAACGTGCTTGTGTGTTGTGATACAGCCCAGACAGACAAGCAAGTGATGAACCTCACACTTTGGTTAACCGGCGATAGATTAACGTTTCACTTTTCGGATCGCTTCGTGGTTGTTTTCGTGGTAGATCGCTCTTCCAGAAACGACAAATGATACGATGGAAAATCTGGAATTGAGCCTGTCATCTTTGGGCACCATATCCAGACATGTTGACAAAAGTCACAACGAACTAAGCCAATATTTGTCAAAACAGGTAAGATATATTTCTCTCTGACTTGTTAGGAACAAAATGTTGGGTTTAGAGTTGTTTCTTTTCAGACTGTATCAATGCGAAATGTGCGTATGCACATTCCTCCCCTTCAAATATTGATATTGTCTATTTACATATAAAACAAAACAAAAAAGTATTCCTACGCATATTGTGCCATTACATTCATATTGCAGTCCTGTTTGCTGCTGGGTGGGGATATTTTGAAGAAATAGCCATGATGTATGTCTGGCTTTATGTGAATCAATCAGTGTTTCAATTGGGACCTTTTTGACACGTGATCTCTCCTCAGATATGGAGCCAGCAGGACAGGCAGTGTATTCTGGGATGTTTAGCCCAGTTACTGTTGGAGAAGGATTATACTTTATTGATTGCACGTCACCTCCGACCCCTTGTTCTGGACTTGCTGGAGAGGAATGCAGAGAGGGTCAAATCAAGTGGCAGGATCAACCATGATCTCCACGAGCGGTTGTGTGTGGCCCTCAGCAAACTCCTCGGTATCAGTCCTGATGCTCAGGCGTAAGTTGACCCCTCTCCTCCTCATATTGACCATTTGAAATGCCCCCTGGTCTGTAGCCTGACCTATATCTGCTCTCTCTGAAGGTTTGCCGCGAGATACTTCAACGACGCCCCGCCGGTGTTTCAGAGGCTCTTCTTCACCAGCGAAGAGTCCTCATCTGTCCAGTATGGACCCCGGAGGATGAAGCTGCGCGACCTTATGGGTGCTACCTTGCGCTTCCTCCAGAGTGACTGTGCCAAATTTCGAGTGCTCTGGGACTGGAGTCCCTGTGTGTCACAGCTGCTCACCAGTGACATCATGGTTCGAGGGTGCGTATCTGCTTCATGTTTAGACCCACAGAGGCTTCGCAGCTGCTTCACAAATCTCAGAATTTAAGTTAATATGACAAAACAATAGTTGGCTGGTTTAACCTTAACAGCCAGCTGTTTTTTTTGCTTCGTTAGCTAGCTAGCTAACTAGCCCAGTGGTTCCCAATCCAGTCCTCAAGACCCGCCTGTCCTGGAGGTTTTAGCTCCAGCTCTGCTCAGGCACACCTGAACCAATTAAGGTATCATGAAAATGTGAAGCCTCTAATTGGTTCAGGTGTGCCTGAGTGGAGCTGGAGCTAAAACCTCCAGGACAGGGGGGTCCTTGAGGACTGGATTGGGAACCACTGAACCAGCCAGTAGGCTAATTTAGCAAAGCAACTACTGTTAATGTTAACATGCAATTACTAGCCACTGCTAAAGCTAGCTTCCACTAGACCAGAGGTTTTCAAAGTGGGAGGCGGGCCTCCCCAGGGGGTCTCCAGACAGTTTCAGGGGGGCTCAGTGAAATATGACATTAGTTATCAAAAGGAGATCACATGTGTGTGATTTGGTTAAAGAGATAGTTCAGAGATACAGTAGTTTGGGGGAATTTTACTGTTTTTCCCACTTTCCCAGAGTCAGAAACTAATAAACGCCTTAGGACAGACCTTTTTTATGTATTTGGTGTAGCCTGAAGTTATGTCAAACAGCAATATTAGGCTATATTGTCTCAATTGTTGAGTTTCTATGGAATCAAATAACAATCGTGATCCCATTGGCATCCAGGAATTGAGTGAAACTAAGCAAATTCCTCTAACATGTTCTGAACTTGGGAAATCTGCCTTTTCCTATGATGCTCCTAACTCTTGGAATGTCCTCCAACACTCTCTGAAGTTGGAGGCACTTCCTTCTTTTGCTGATTTTAAATGTGTGATTGCTGACCACTGTGTGTCGACCTGTAATTGCTTTAATTGATTTTATTTATTTTTATTTATTATGGTTTTATATTTATTGTGTTTTTTACTTGCTTTTATTTTTGTAAACTCATCTCTGTAAATGAGGGAAACCTCAGCGACTCACGAGTCATAAATAAAGGTTTATATATAAGTAAACTAAGAGGGGGTGAGGGACACCTTTTTCCAAGCTTAGTCTGAGGGGAGGCCCACAGTCTCAGACTTTGAAAACCACTGCACTAGATACTAGTGCACAAATCAACAACAAGACATCAACATCTTTGTTACGTTGCATTATTTTTCATTTTTCTGTGTAATTGTGTAATGACTATTGTATGATATTATGCTACAGCTTGTTATAAAAAAATATAAGCGCTTTTTCTTTCGTGGTCAACAATGAGAAATCTTTCCCTGTCCAACAGGTACACCGCCCATTGTTTAGCACTGGTCTCTCACATGACCGATAACCAGAAAACCATCTTTTTGAGAAAGGTGCTGACGAACGATGAGATCCTGCACATGAAAATAAGGTATGTATTTCTTTTGAAGGTGGTGATTTCTCTAGAACTATGTTTTTATCAGTACAGTACAGTTCAGTAAGCACATTTTGCTGTTTAATGTTTCTCCAAGCCATCTGTTGGTCTTAATAGCTTTAGATGACACTCAATTCATCTCCTCAGTTCCCATAAACTAGACAAAACTATTGAGTTCTCATTGTAGGAACCCAACACTTGGAGGATTTTTGATACCTATGTTTTAATTAACAAGTGTAAATCTGTACAGTGCCAAAAGATGCCCAGCCGTAGTGATGGTACATTTAAATGATTATTTTCCGGTTGCATGCCGTGACGTTTGCTTTGCTCTGCGTTTAGGGCTTTGGAAGAAACCCAACAGCTGGAGGTAGAAAAGGCTCTGGTTTTAGCCAATCAGGGCTCCGTGATGTGGCGCCAGCAGAAAGCCAACAAGTTCACCAGGGGCCAGGTAGTGTCGGAGGACCTGTCCCAGAATGTCGTGGCAGTCTGCGGCGTGGTGCTTCCTAGAATAGTACCCAGGCAGGCAGAGCAGGTATGTACACTTAACTGTGTTTTGCAGACCCAGAAACACACAGACCTCGGCTGTTTATTATTATTATTTTTTCTAACATTGCATTTTCTCTGTAGGTGAACCGAAAGGATCTGGTGCTAGTCGACTCAACCTGCCGCAATCTGAGAAGACTGGGCTTGGCCGTGGCTTCCCAGAAGGCTGTTCTCCTTGAGGGTCCTATTGGATGTGGTAAAACCGCCCTGGTTGAGTTTATGGCTGCTGTCACTGGACATACGAAAGCCACGGAAATGCTCAAGGTCCAACTTGGGGATCAAACTGACAGTAAGGTGAGAGAGCATTGAAAACTTCAACCCATGTTCAGTGTTTTTGCCCAGTTACTCAGGCAGTACAGCTTTTCAATCTAGTACAAGCATCATCTGACTATTATACTTCCTTGTGATTATTGAGGAGTTATGATGTTCTGTAGGGCTGCATCTAACGATTATTTTTTATTACCAATTAATCTGCTGATTATTTTCTCAATGAATCGATTAATCGTTTCGTCTATAAAACATTAGAAAACAGTGAAAAATGTCCATCACAATATCCTAGAGCCCTTGGTGACCTCATCAAATGTCTTGGTTTGACATTGTAGCATAGTAGCTACTGCCGGGTCCGACAGACAGAGACAACACACAGACGGGAGAGAGTTAATGGGCTGCACGCCCGTTTATTCATCCAAACCGAACCACCACACAGCAGTACTGTCCCACTCCCTCTCCAACTCCGACGGCCGCTGCTGGCGCCGTATCCCTCCGCCAGCGCACCCTCGCCTTTGGGAGAGAGTTAATGGGCTACACGCCCGTTTATTCCACACACAAACACCGCACCACCACCCAGCAGTATCCCTCCGCTCTCCAACTCCGACGGCCGCTGCTCAGCGCCGTATCCCTCTGCCAGCGCACCCTCGCCGTCGTCCCGGTTTGTCCGCTGGGGAGCTCCAAGGCCTCTAGCCGCAGGCTCCAGGAACATCCCGTTCCAACCCCGGCTGTCGGTCCTTCAGGCCACTCCCCCAGCTACCTCCACGGTCCCCCGGTCTGGTCGGC
>CABFOP010001188.1:301-11146 GCA_900683385.1 Anoplogaster cornuta
AGGAGTTAAGATGACATACCTCATGACAACAGGAAACCAAAGCCAACAAAGAACTATTTGGTGAAATGCTAAACATGAATTGGTAATTGCTTTATTTCTTCCTCACTTTATTTGGACTCTTCTTTTGGTCCTTGAAAAAGACCAGGATTACAGACCAGAAGTTGAACCCCTGAAATAATGTGTATGTGTACCTTGACACTTCTATGTCAGCCTTCAAACGTTTGCGATCCCTGGATCCATCTTCCTCAGTATCCTGTCTGGATATCTCTACCCTTTCCCTCTGGCACTTTTCTTAGTCTGCATGGTGAGTAAAGACAATAAGAAAACTTTGAAATGTCATCACTATGCCTACAACATGTGATGTGTGTGTTAGTGCATGTGTGCACCCGTAATGTAATAAATTCATAAAACTTAAAACATAAAACTTTATTCATCCCAGAAGGGCAATTCAAATTAATCTTAATCTTAATTTATGTGCTAACAAAAACTGCTCCATTTCATTATTGTAAAATGACAAAACCACTGACAAATAAATAAATGGAATGGTCTTAGTTTCATACAAACTAATTACAACATAGTGTTTAAAGGACAGCACTGATATAACTTTGCCTTTTGCTTGACCTTGAGTATATTACTGCTTTTCTTAATCATTTACAACATTAGTACAGTTACAGTAGTATCAATCATTTAACAAAGGGTTGCTTTGGGTTGTAATTTATAAATGTTATTTTGGCCCTCTGCCAACAGAAAAGCAATAAACTATAAATGAAGTTTGCATATTGCAGGTCGGTGTTAGATTGCGGTTGTATTTTCCTCATGTTATGCTTCACTCAGTTATCATGTGTTATCTTCTGTTAGTGCTCTGGCCTGGGTGCTTCCTTCTGCTATATGCTGTCTTACGTGGTGGGGAGACCTGTTGTCTACAGATATCTCACAGAGAGAGCCCAGAAATGGTCTCAGCAGGTAAACGTTCTAATAGAAAATGTAAATTGAATGTATAAAACTGATTTCTGTAGTCTTAAATCCTTTAGTCATGAACTCTTCTTCCCTCTTCCCATATGTTGGAAATGTTTGCTTTTGATGAGTTTCAATGATTTTTGCTCAGTGCTTATCGTATCGACTACTTGTTTCCTCCCAGCCCATAATATATGACTTACACGTATACTACTCAACTTTTCGCCAACAGGTTGACAAACATAGAGATCATTTAATCAATTACATCATCTTCCTGAGGATAACCCCTTTTCTCCCCAACTGGTTTATCAACATCACCTCACCTGTCATCAATGTGCCTTTGGGTGTTTTCTTCCTCGGTACCTTCTTTGGTAAGGCCCCGATTTCTCTGTCCCACCTGATCTTTTTTTTTTTTTTTCCATATTCTTTTCTGTTTTTGTGTTATTCACTTGTGTTATTGACTCACTGACCTTTGTTCTACATGGCTGCTTTACAGGAGTGGCTCCACCATCCTTTGTGGCAATCAACGCAGGTACAACACTATACAAACTGACCACCGCTGGCGAGGCGGTGTCCTGGAACTCTCTGGCTGTGCTGGGCGTACTGGCTGTGCTCTCGATTTTGCCTGTCTGCTTCCAGAAAAAGCTGCAGCAGAAATTAGAGTAGAACATTAAACGACTGGGCACCTCATCTGCTGGCTGTTCCCACATCCCCCCCTTGCCTCGGCTCAGGAACAGTACACACAGCTGTCACTCAAGTTGCTCATGTTGCCTGGCGGTAGAATCCTCGACCACTGGCACAATGAGTATACACTGGCCTCTGCTTGCACTTGTTTTTGGTTTTTATATATTGTTGTTAATTGTGGCACATTGGGTAAAACATTTTTATTTATTTTTTATTTTTTAAATCAAGCACAGCTTATCATAGAATTCTTGTCACAGAATTAAAGGTAGAAACATCACTTCATAGTCCACTTCAATGAAATTTATAGTTTTTGCAAAAAAACGGACTTGATCCCTTAACTGTCATCTGTACAGTTGTGGAGCTGATACAACATAAATGGTTGTATATAGTTACGGTTGTATTTTATTGTTGGAATATGTTTTGCCATCACATCAATCGCTTTTGCCTTTATTGGAGCAACATATCAGTGACTAAATCCTATATGTAGCACCTTCCCTTTTTTATTTCAACATGCTTGTTTTAAATTGGAACCTTAATGAAATGTAACCACAAAAGGATTTTAGTTTTTACAAAAGAAATTACATTTTGATACTTGTTTGCTTATGCAGTGGGTAAGAATTGAAATGAACTTTTGTTGAGATAAGAATGGGTGACTTACTTTTGCCAACATGTTTTTCCTCACATATCATCACATCACTTCCAGACAGGTGCCTGGATTCATCGTTCCGCTTCAGTCCTTTTTCTTCCATTGATATTTTCTTGTTTACTACATTAATATTATTCATCCAGTGGATGATCAAACCTCCGTGGGCCAGACTGAAGATTTGCTCAAATGGTATCCCTAGTTAATGAGTGAATATAGACTATAGACTGAGTATATAGACTATGTCAAAACAAGTGATTCGT
This sequence comes from Anoplogaster cornuta, assembly GCA_900683385.1. Taxonomy (NCBI): domain Eukaryota; kingdom Metazoa; phylum Chordata; class Actinopteri; order Trachichthyiformes; family Anoplogasteridae; genus Anoplogaster; species Anoplogaster cornuta. The sequence continues at coordinate 2,846 of CABFOP010001188.1, forward strand.
GTGGCAGGATTCGGGCATCCCAGATGGGGCAGTGAAAAGCCAAACAATCATCCTGTTTAGTAGATTTGATAGATCCAAGGCGATGTCCCTGCACGTCTGGATGTGTGCTCAAATTATGTGCATGGGGGCCCCCATGCTATTGTATGCAGTGGATGACCTGCCAGTGCCCTTGATAAGACTGCCGATTGTGGGGCATACAAGCCTTACCTTCCTTTTACTACCTTCATACTTCAAATGATATTGTGAAGAGAACTATTGTATGAATCTAACCAGGAGACATTATGATGCTTGACATTCTGTTGGGTTTGGTTCTTGAAATTGTTTTGACTTGATTAATTTTGTCCTGTGTTTTAAAAATGTACTGGATTTTTAAAAAATGTACAGTTATTTTTTTCTCACCTACCAACGTATCAGTGCTGCTGCTTACAAAACTTTCTGAAGGGTACCAGAGAGTTTGATGCAGTGAATGTGCACGTAGGTAAATCTTATCGCTTATTGTTTCTTCATAGTGGATGGTTTGGCATTTTCTAATTTCTTAAACTTGCACCATTTTCAGATTTTCTGTTCTTACTATATATTTGTAGGGTCAATTTAATGTCTTAATGCTGAACAGATTCATTGTGTCCTAGTGTCAAAGTATTTTTATTAACCCCTGTAACTTGATTTGATATGATTACATAAACATCAATTTATGTAAATTCTGAAATGATCAATACTGTGTGTTTTCAACCCTCATACATTTTATAGTTGCAAATAATTCAGCTATAGCCCATTTATATGGGTGTTGAGTTGTAAAGCTCTGTTTGTACACCTACAGTATATCATTGTCTTAGAAAATTGCATCTTGCTATCTTTGATGCCCCCAAAATGTAGTATTTTTGGACATGGCACTTCCACGGTGATGTAAAGTTTCTGTCTAAGGTGGCAAATGGTATCGACATCCTGCAGAGGTAGGTTCAACTTCTTCCAAGAAGGTCTATAATACTCTGCCAAGACATTATTATTTTATAATATATCATTTTTTTGTTGACTAACTTAAAAGTACAAAAACTGTATTAAAATCTCAAATTCAATAGTTTAGTTGAATAAATGTAATTTACAGTGTTTTTGTCCCATCTGCCCCATCAAAGATATTTATGTTGTCGATAAGTCTTTGTCTGTCACCGTCTGTTGAGGTTTCAAAACTCAGTATTCAGTTGTACAAAGTAGTGCTGTATTGCAGTATGACTTGTGTTTACAAGCTGTTTATTGTAATTTTCTGTCTTATCTAATTATATTTATGCTTATTTTTTATATTTATTAAAGCATTAAAATGATCTTAACATAATATGGTTGACTTATGACAATAATCTCAAACCCCCTCACCCCTATAGGGAAGTGTCCAAGTAAAGCGAGCCAATGTAGCATGGCCTTTGTCATAACTGTAAAATAACCTGCCTCTAGATACAAACTCCATCAACAGACTTAGTTTGATATTCACCAAAACAATCATTTTCTAAGTCTGATAAATACAAAATACTTAGTTATTACTCTAATTCTTTCAACATTAAGCAAACTTGGGGCCCCGCTAACTTTTCCACTTGTGTTTTTTGTCCCCAGGTTTTTCACCTGCATCATAGTTGAAAGGAGGAGGTAGGGGTTTTGGGACACACTAAGTGTAAGTGTATTCAGCATTAGTTTAAAGTATATATATATTTTGCCTCATTTACTATCAGGACAGCAGGCAACACAGGAGCACGAACATTGGTTTCTGTTCATGTAGGGTAGAAAAAACGGGAGTGATTTTGGAGAGAATCTTGACATAACATGTAAGCAATTAGAAAGTGGTTTCTGTATTAGGATTTGTTTTAATCAACTGATAAATACATGAGACTATTAGTAATACATGCAATGTATTACTATCATGTTATAAATATTACTTTATTACTATTGCAGTAAATGGAAACATGGAAGAAGAGCATTCGTAGTAGAACTTTCACCCATAACCCATATTCATAGTTTCGTAGGTAGCATTCGACACTACAGTGATGTTTTTATGACCAGGAACTCCTCAATAACAACCTGCTACTTGCCCAGGTTCACTAACTGAAAGTGAAGGTGCAGTGCCACCTAGTGGTGATGCTGTAAAATGACCGCTACTAAGCAGTGGACTACTAGGATCAGTTAATGACATAACATTTAACATACTATACACTGTAATATGCCTTATACAATGCAATTACATGTAGAACTTTACATTTAACTCAAGACTCCAAATAAACCTCTGAAATACACCCTTACCTGTATACTAAAATCTGAACATATGGAATCTACAGACCTCACTTAGATGCTTGATTTGGGACCATGTGTGTGGTTACTTAAAGAAGATAACAAAATGACAATTCACTTCATACAATCCTAAGCTAGCATGGCAAACAATGAAATACATGTCTGTGGTCCCCCATTTTGCTAATGAACTTATTTTTTACAACCGGTTGGCACTGTCAATCATTCACAGGACAATTCTAGAAACACTTGGAATCAACACTCCCGGCTACAGGTTCTGATAACTGAGGACTGAGGATGCTGTAGCCATCCCATCCCATCCCATCATTATACATCTGGATCAACCACAGACCTACCAGAGACATTTATTGAGTTGTCCTCAATAACGATCAAACCACACCTGCTACTAGAAAATGCACAGCCGGACATCAGCCCACACATCATTCACTGGTATCACTCCTTTCTCACAGACAGAATACAGTAAAGGTCAGCAGCAAACACTCACCAACACAGAATCAGCGCAGGGATGAGTGAGCTCTCCTGCACTCTTCATTGTGTACACTAATGACTGCATTAGCTCATCTGCGAACCATTACATCATCAGGTTTTCTGAGGTGGTGCCCCAGAACTGCAGGGGCCCTGTAACATGACAGGGATTGTTGATTTTCATTGTGTATTGTATTGTCAGAGGCAGGTGGACTCCTGTAAATACCTTTGGGTGCCTTTGCCCTCATGCCCTCACCTGGTCTGCTCATGTGGACTTTGTTTGTATAAGTGCAGCAGTGAAAGTACTGTGCAGACTGAGGCCCTACGGGGCCCACCAGGAGACACTGTTCCAGCTCTACAGCTCTGTACAGAGTATCATTCAGTACTGCATCCCAATATGGTACAGCAGTGTGACTGTACAGTTAAAAGCCAACGTTACACACATGCTGACAATTGCCTTTAAAACAATTGGCATACCAGTCTATCAAAACTTACAACACAGCCACCCTGAGACTGGCTGGTGACATCACACTGGACTCATCTCATGGCCTCTACAGGGAGTTTGAACTACTCCGTTGGGCAGCCTACAAACGAAACACTCGAAAACACATTTGTGCCACATTCCATCACACTCCTGACTAGACAATAAGAGAGACTGGAGGGCTAGTGGGTGTGGCGGGATGAAGGGATTGCATCTTATCACTGAACTAAGCATTTTATCAATTGGACTATGGTTGTTGGGTATGGGTGTTGTGGTGGTTGTTGTTGAATTTGCTTTTCTTCATGTATTTCTTATGTTTCTATGTATCTTTTTTACACATGATGGCACTCCTGTATGTAAGATACATTTCTGGAAACAGACAATAAAGTAATCTAATCAATTGATGGCCAGTCTATTGGGTTATTAAATGCTTTGTTTTAGCTTTTATCTGCCCCCAGTTTTAAAATATTGCTGACTTAAAGCAAATATTTCAGTGAAAGATTAACTTTTTAGACATTCAACAGGATAGCTTTGGGTAGATAAATGCTGACCAGTTATGTTAGTTATGTTTCCCTTATATCCCAGATAAAACAAAGGTTTGTATTGAAAAATGTAGAACTGAGTTTAAAATAGAGATGAGTTTAAAATAGTTAGATTTCATTTTCTACACAGAATAGAACAAAACAGAATGGGCAAGTAATAGGAAGCTATGCACAGTAAACACAATCGTATGTTGGGTGCTGAAGAGTTAAAGGCATAACGTAATCCCTGTAAAGCGTTTGCACATGCGCAGTGTTGTCCAGAGCGCTGGAGATTTAAAGCAGATGAAAACAGCTGTAGTGCTACTGAAGGACCACAATGCATTTCGACTGCAACGCTCAGATTTTTAATGATGCGTCAAGTCAGACAGTGACAGCCAGAATAAAGCCGGAGTTTAGACGAGTTTCCTTCAAAATAAAAGCATACAATTGGTCACGTCAGTGGAAAGGGGAATATGTAAGTACTGTAGCCTATTATTAGGTTATACACAACTACAAAATCGTAAGAAGATAAAATATTAGAAGCATTAGAGTAAATAAGGAGCGAAATAACAGAAGTAAAGTAGATGCTATTTGTCGCACTCAAAAACGTTGCAATGTTTCCAAGTTAATCATGATGGTTTTATTTTGAAAGGTGTTACCGGATGTGTTGTTTTCGTCCTGGCTTGCTTGGCATCGGTGGTGATTTTCAAGCTTCGCAGTAACGTAGAATCCGTGATGGCTGAACGAAATCACTTCTTCGAGATCCTCTAATATGCTCCTTGTCGGGAGCGCAGGGATAAGGGTGCGACCGGACCAGTCTCAACATGACCACCGGCTTCAGCTCCGGTTCCTGCCGGTTCGCAGATTATTTTGTGGTCTGCGGACTCGACACCGAAAGCGGACTGGAACCTGACGAACTGTCCGGTAAGCACATTAGCTCATATATAACGTTACAGTAGCGGATTCTGTAACGTTAGCATGTAAGGGAGGATGTTTCAGTATCTGGTCATGATATTGTTCAACGTTCACCTTCACTTTAAATGTGTGTCTTTTATTTGTTCATTTTCATATTTACTACTCAGCAGCCTACACAGTGTACACAGGCCCGGTCCATCTTTCAGCCTAACGTTAACGTTATTTGTTTCGAATGAGGGGATAAGTAACGTTAACGTAGCTTGTTATGGTGTCTTAAACCCACTGACATACATTTTAAATTGAATGTGGTCGATAAAATCACTGCACATATTGTACTATTGATGCCAGAATGACACTACTTTGGCTTAATGTTGAATATTAAACGTGAACGACAAATTCCTTAGTATTATTTCAGGCCTTGGTGTAACGGTTGATGCTAGCTACAATTAGCTTCATATCTTCCATGATTAACGTTCATAGTTGATGTGACGTTGATATAACGGCTCATAGCTGTCTGTAGGGTGTTGCTATGGGGGAGAGCTGATTTCGAATGGAAACTTGTCATTTAAATGTATATTGTCTGTATTTGAAATGTGATGAAACTATAATTCATTTGTAATGAATCTATAAAATGGAAAATGTATACAGTTAATTTGAAATGTTTTCAAGATCCCCAAACACACCCCTACCTTGAGATTACATAATCATGGAAGTTTCTCAGCCATTGTCATTATAAGTGACTGACAAGTTGTGCAAGTGGGGAACTGAACCCAGGTCCAGGTGTTTGAAATGAACCCAGGTCCAGGTGTTTGAAATGAACCCAGGTCCAGGTGTTTGAAATGAACCCAGGTCCAGGTGTTTCACATTCCTGCACATCTGTCAGAAACTGCCCTCAGCTTGCCCAACCTTGTTCATGTATTCCTTACTTGAGACTCCCAGAAACAGAATTATATGGAGCTCTTGACAAAAATATGAATTTTGTGAAAACTCCATGCATAAGATAAGATTGGATAAGTCAAAGTGTTTTATTATCATGTGCACAGTATAACACGAGGTCATTCTGAACATTGAAATTCTCATGACATGGCTAGCAGCAGCTATGTAGTAGGCATAGACAAAATATAAAAAATAAATTGTTATAAAAGAAAAGAGCTTGTTAAAAATAAAAAAACGTGTACCTGTTTTCACAAAATTATTATTTGCAGATATATTAATCACTTTAATGACAATCAAACCTTCAGTCTATTATCATTCAATCACTAATTAATTTTGTGTGTTTAGATAACACCCAATTAGCACAATTTTTACATTGTATTTCCATGGTCAAAAATTGTACTACAGTCTGAAATGTTGTAATGGATCTAATTACATGCTGAGTGTTATCAAATAAGATGCAATTGATTTTGTTCTCTCTTCCTGTGAGTGATCTGGTAATTTTATGTTAATACAAGAAAAAGGGAGATACTGCAGTTACTTGGGCTGTCTGATCATTATAGGCTGTCCCAAGGGTCATTCCAATTAGGAAAAATATGATGTAATTGTTAATACTGGGAGTAAGTGAAGACAGAAAGACAGCAGTGGAGGTGGGAGTTGTCTCAGCTGTATAATAGCTTATAGGTTTTTGTGAACATGGATCCGATTGTGTTGTTGTGGGTGTACCTGAAGATCTGACAGCTGCATCTTTTCTTTCAACAAGCCCTGTTCAAGAGAACAAGCCAACATATTTATTTTTAAAGTGCCATACTCACTACTCATCCAAGACATTAAGGTTAAACAATGTTCTGTGCCTAATAAATTATATTTTAATATACCAAATTAATAAAAAAAATAAAAAAGAAATTAGGCATGGCAATTTTATCAACTTCTATTTATCTAAAGTGAGGTAACCGGCCAACTGGTCTAAGAGCCCAAAAGCAAACATAAGTGTCAGCTCTTTGATTGTTTATTCCATTTTTTATTTATATTTCTGAACCATGAATATCGTTTTTTGTTCTGCAACTCTGGATTAAATTTAGTCTAAAAACAACTTGTATTGCTGTTGTTGACTAGTATATCACCCACCAGTTAATTAGCTAGTCGTTTAATTGTGCCAGTCCCTAGTTTACAGTGTGAGGCTGTGGCTACTCTTGTCTTTTCCATGTCATTGAAGGTATAGGATACACTAATCATAGGCCTTTTTACACTGCCCTTGAAATTGGATTGGATTAGAAAAGAAGAAGTTATTGACACCATGGCATCAAACTAGCAAGTCTCTGTGAGGCTCTGCTTTTTATTATGCCCCGTTTACAGTGGAGGAAGTGGAGTGGAGGCATTGTAAGATAACACACAACCAAGATATAGCTCTAATGCAAATTAGCTTAACACGTCTGTTGCAACAAATCTTTTCAATCCTTTGCAGAAACCGATGTAAATGTGTAAGTAGAATATTGTAAAATACTGTGTATTGCTATGGCCTTCTAATTCTTTGAACCCATCAGAATCATGCAACCTGGTGTGGGGGGTTGTGAGCAGTCCCGTATCAGGAACGGAGGGTTTGACACTGAGGTATAGCTGGGTGTCATCAGTGTAGCGGTGGAAACTGAGGCCATGCCAGCAGATTATCTGGCCAAGGATAAGGATATTTACATGCTCCATGTAAATAATAAAGAGGAGGAACTTAAAGAGTGATGATGGAAACATACAACAACAATACTAATTATTTACATGAAATACCAAACAAAAAAATAATAAAATAAGTACAAAATATCTAATATATAAATTATTATAAAATTATAATAATCACTTTTACCATCAGTTGTTGACATGCTCTCTGCCCCTAAACATCACATGCTGGCAAGTTGAGTATCCTAAGAAATTCCCACATTTCCAGTTGTATTTTGTAAATGTAGTTTACATTTATATTACAAATGTATTTTAAAGTGACATTATTACAAGGATAACATTGATGAAGAATTTTGTAGACTTTCACTTAATTTGTAATTGAATAAGTAGGTAGATTGATCCAGGCATGTTGCCATTTTAGGACATTCCTCCAAATAAAATGTCTTGGCAACTCAAGAGTGGCACAAGTGGACTTGGGAATCTTATTAATGTAAACTATCTACATGACTGTGAGTTGTTGTTGTTGTTATTGTTGTTGTTGTTAAAAGTGACTTCTCTTCTCATTCATTCTCTTTTTTTCCACCCATGAGCTTAACTCCCATTGCCAGGATCACTCTCAGTCTTGGACAATGTCAAGGGCCCAAAATGGACCTATCAAACAAAAATCAAACACATTTGAAACTAGAAGAGCACTTGGAGAGTGTAGACCTCCGCCAAGGCCAATAGCCTTGAGCCCTTTCACACTAGAGGAACCTCTGCACCAACCGCTTCCCCAAGTGCCCACCCAGCCCAGATGGAACGGTTCAGTTTGGCTTACAGTTGGCATAAAAATCATCTAGTGTGACCTAGTCTTAAACCTGTTGCTGCTACCTGTGTCAAGTTCAGGCGTCTACACTCTTGTTACCCTGGTCTCTGCCCCTGCTTTGCTCTGGCTGCAGATTGTCAGCTAATTAATCCAGACATTTTTAGAGATTCTTTGTCTTGAGCATTGGAAATTGTTTCTAGTTCCACTGCTCACAACCTGGCAATTAA
>CABFOP010001252.1:0-11353 GCA_900683385.1 Anoplogaster cornuta
TCAGTGTTCAGTGTGAAAGAATTTGAAAAAAAAGCATTTGAACCTGCTCCATAACAGACGAGCCCATGTATGAAATCAGACAAGCACCCCCCCCCGCCCATAGATATCTCAAATAATATCCTGGTCCTCAATGTGCGTAGATGGGTGGACGTGACCTAAGGTGAAAAGGTTGTGCTTGGGGTCACTGTCACAGGTGGCTTGGGAGAGTATCTACCTCGTTGTCATAACATCCACCAGCAGAGCTTGCGTAAGCCCCTGACAACATTTAACTCTATGGAAAGCAAAGGGAGGGCCCCTAAAGACCTCCCTTGTTTACTGATGCAGGCTATACCTTTTGCATTTCCCCTTTGGTCTTGTGGGGGGGCAGACAGGACTCCTCTCAGTACTCTCTCCCCCTCTTCCCTCTTTGGCCGATGGTGGTGATTACAGGCTAGTTTGTTGGGGTTGTCTGGTCACAGTAATTGCGGGTTAGTTGTCCATCACTCCGCGGCCCGCTGGTGGCGAGGGGGGAAAAGGGGAACACAGGGCACTCTAAAGACAGGATCCTTTTAATCAGCTGAGTGAAACGGATTCAAATGGCACGATGAAGCAGCTTTCATCCCTGAATACCAAGAAATACGTCAAAAATAATTGCGATCGGCCACAACAACGTCCTGACAGTGGCACTATAGTTTACTGCAGCTGTAAAATACTTAGAAAACAACGTGTCGTGTACAGTAAACTCTTCATATTTTCCTTTATGTGTAGAATCACTGTGATTTTACTCCCTGTCTGAAAAGGCATTCTTAAGAGAACAGTTCAGCTATCAATCATCGGATTAATGAGGCTCGCCAGTTGCCCAAAGGGAGAAATTGTTCCGATGATATTCCAGGGTGTGAAGTTATATAAGGCTGTTTATAACTTACAGCTCTGTGTGCTGCTCGGGGGTTAGGGGGGCGGCGGCTATACCATCACTGGGGAGCTGCCCGGGCTCGAAACGCTATGAATACCCTTTTACCACATTCCCAACCTCGTAAAGAAAACCCACAATATGGACACAGACTTGCCAGCATGTGCACCGGGAGCATGCTGCAAAAAAACCCTGCAGGTATAGCGGGCTTGCCACGGGAAGAAAACATTTCAGGAAATCAAAACGTTTTAATCCAACTGCTCACGATTCATTGCTTATATAATATGTATCAATAGCACTAATTGACCCCGGCAGAAAGGGAGCTGCAGTTCCTCCGATATGATTTGCCTCCATGACATTATCAGCGCTGAGGATTAAGTCTGTTTGCCCACGGACAAGAATGCAATTAGCGGAGTCACACTCATTGATCAACGCTAGCGTATCACTAGCAGTCACCCATAAGCAAACATGTTTTCCTTTTGAACTGATAGGACAGGAATGTTAAATACTACCTGAAGCCTTGACAAAATAGTTGGCAGCACTTCCTGGAAAGAGGTTATGTAAGACGTTCAAAGTAAGACGTTGAAAATATTTATTATTTCCCATGTAGCCTGTGAAGGGCTACACTGACCTACAGCACAGTGTAAACAATTGCCCCTGCAGTCGTCTTTCCAACGTGCGTGCCCTATTTGTGTCTGTGTCAGCACATGCATCTGTCTGTTTGTGTGTACGTCGATGTGTATTTGTATGTCTACGTCTGAGTGTACCCGCGTGTGTCGCTGCAGTTCACATCGCCACGGAGTCTATTTGTCACCCCACCCCCAGTTCTCATCCCTCTATTTCCAGGTGAACAATAGAGCATGGGACCCCCTGCTGTTTTGCCAGGTGACCTCATCACAGCACCGCCAATCGGCCTCTCTCGCTCGCGCAAACAAAGATCGGCCCAGTGAAAATGCCAGTGCCGGTTCTCACAGTCACCCCGATAACATCTCCGTCCCCCCCCGTACCCCCCCCAGCCCCACACGCATTGACATGGAGCAGCCACACAGATAGAGTTGCAAATGGGCACTTCTATGAGTCAAAGCTGGGGAGGGTGGGACACTGGACATCCCCCCCAGCGGATGCCTTGTTCTCCCATTAATTGATCGCTACTTGATCTTGGATGGCGATTCAGGGGTACTCTCTAGGGCAGGCGACCAGTCTCGGTGATATGTGTGGGAACTGTGTGGGGGCCACGAAGGTGCACCTGCTAAATGGCCGTTTCGGACTATTCCCCCAGCACCCTCACCATTGTTAGGGATTTATATTCAGTTTCCTTCTCAGATGGCCACACAGTGGAGGACTACTGAAGTGGGCTACTCTCTTTTCAGAAGGGGGATTGCTTAAAAGAGAGACCTGCTGAGGAAGAGAGCATTGAAAGAGTGACACGAGAGGGACTGCGATAGACATGGAGCCTAAGGAGGTCTCACAGCGCACAGCAGTGATGTCGGAGGTTTAGTTTGCGGTTTGATACGTTCCACTTCACGTGACGGATCTGAAATAAGTTGAAAATTACATGTGTTTTATTGAAAATACGGGCAAGTTGAAAAACAATGCTAAAACACTGAATAGTATTCTCATGGGGAAGGAGGATGATCACAGGGCAACAATTAGCCTTCAGGACAGCCCAATGTCATGTGGCCTGCTGGTTGACCCCTGACCCAGGTTTTAATGAGGGCTGTAATGAGGGACATTACTCTGTCAGTGTGGGGTCTGGGTCTCAGGAGGGATGGCAGGATGAAAGGTACCCACTAAAGTGTGGGCTGCAGGTGGGATGACAGTTTGAGTAGCCAATAGGCAGGTGCATTAATGATGTGTAACAGCCATCCTGGAGTAGTAGCGGCCCATTTCAAACCAAATTGTCTCTATGGCGAAAATAAATTGAAATTGTACCTCTGTTTCAAATATGTTGATTGGTAAATATTATGCTTAAAGGAGAATTCAATTGTGTCAGCTCAGATAAATTTCATTTCAATTCTTAATTTCACAGGAAAGTAAGGCAAAATTGTACTGAAAACAGAATCATCACTTTATTATGAAACAACACATTTCTATCTTCATTACCACTATCGTCTACTTTTTTCGTTACTCTATATTCTGAGTTATTTTGTTCTCAGCGTCTCCGCTCCTTCTCTGTGACTAATCCCTTCCGCAGCAGCATGTCATCACTGTGTCATTCTCACATGTCGCCTCTAAGCTGTAAGCTGTTGCACACTGGCACACCACTGCCATGATCTTCAGAGAGTAGATAGAGAGGCGGAGGAGTGGCGGGGGGGGTGGGAGTAGGGGGTTGGTAGCGGGGTGGAGGGGGGATGCATGAAAAGAGCCGGAATTACTAGATTTAAATAAAGTCAACTTTCCGGCCATCTGGCCAGTGTTTGGGATAGAGGGGGGAAGCCTTCAAGGCTGATAGAGCGAGGGTGAGAAAGCTTTATTTGTAATGCTCAGTTTCCAAACCTCTAGGCAATACAAAATCCACGACGGTCCTCTTGTAAGACCATAATACAAAATGTATCAGTAAAAACAACTTCTGAAACTTCTGAAAAAGTTTCAACCAATTGTCAAAATATATGCAGATGAAGAGCTATCTTTCGTTTCACCTCTCAGTGCACCCCAGATTGATAAGACTCAAACACAGCACACCCTGGAGTCAATGTAAGTGGATCTACAGACACGCATCGTGGCCCAAGAAAAGTGGCACTGGTGAGAGGAAATCACATCATTTGAGCTCAGAATAAAGTGACCAAGAGAACATATCCCTAAACCAAGCACTCTAAAATTAAGGACAAAACAATGTGTCAGCCCATGATTGATCAGTCTGGGGTGTTTTGTCAAAATTCAGCCGTCTTTGCAGCCCCACCCCCAGGCACTTCCTATAATCAAAGGCCATGCCCACCCATGGCTAATTAGACATTAAGCAAACGTCAAGAGGGCCTGATTTAAAGCAGCCACCCTAGACCTGAGCAAAACAAAGAGAGCCGAGTGGGGAAACGGGAGAGATCCAGATCAATATTGAGCGGCACTTTTGTTTGCTAAAATGCCAGAGAGGCTGAAATAAATCAGATAGAGGAGGGAGAGAAGGGCCGGCGATCGCGTTCTCACGGCTCCCCGGGCGCTGCACTGAGAATAGGCACACCTGGCCTAACAAAGCCCAGGAAGAGGGGAGGGATGAGCATGCACGCAGGCATGCTACCACATAACCACACACACACACACACAAACACACACATGCACTCTATCTGACTACCGCTGCTATAGGATCGTATAAACATACAGACAGGATTTACAAGCATATTCAATAAAGACGTCTGCACACTCATTGTCTTGGGGATCGGTAACGGCAACGTTAAAAGATAAGGAGACATTGAGAGTACACTGGAGAAGCTCACCGAAGGTTTATATGTTTTGAGAGTCTCTTGTGAAGCCTGGGTCAGGAACAATAAAAAAGTGTTGCCAGCCTGTAAAGTGAAACTTTATGTGCCAGTTTAGAGAATGCGCCTTCACTGCATGGCATCTGCAACCTCAGGAAAAAACAACAACACACACACACTTCTTCTAAGCACTGGGTGGAGGTGTCTCGAACAAAACACTGTCCCGTTAGAGTGAAAGGAAACCAAACAATGTCATTATGGTTGCTCGCTAAACGTAGCACAAACATTGTGCTATGCGCGAGATAAAAGGGTTATGTTACGCTATGTAAACAAGACATGAATTCGGGCAGTTTGAAAAACCAGTTGTGAAGGCCGCTACGATGCTAATTAGTTACTGGCCAACAGAAGCTATTTGAGGTAGCGGTGGTCTCCTCCCTTGGTTTCTCCTGGCGGAGGCCAGCAAGTGTCTAACGGCCAATTCAGCTCATAGGAGTAGTGTCGTAGCTAGTAGGTCAGAGTGAAACAAAGTTGTTTGGCTATTTGTTGAGTCAAAGAAGTTTGTAGAAGAGTCTTGAAATGTTTCTCATGTCTCACAATACACCGTTCACCTTTGTGTTTCTTTCCTTTATTTCCCCTTAAACCAATATGTCGGGTATATTACTAATTTGGACTTACTTTTCATTGGAAAGTTCACTTGGGAAATGGCTAGCTAGTTACCTATTAACCTTGTTCATATGCACAATGGGAGACAGTGAGTGAGCAGGCAGTGTCTTGCTCAAGGACGCCAGCAGAACACATGGCTGTCACTGGGGGAAAAAAACAACCTGAAACCTTCCGGTTATGGGACCATCTCCTTCAACGTGAGGCTACCCTCGTCGACTTACCCAGGCACATGCTGATACCCAGTAGGAGAATCTGTCTGATAATGCTGGTATCGACGGTGATATTCCCTTCACGGGTAGACTTGAGCAGTCCAGTAGGTTTGCTGTCAGTCTGAGACTAACAAAGCCATCACACTCCAGAGTTACAGGGTTTCCTCTCTGATGGAAATGCCTCACTTCATCCCTCCCTCCCGACCAGGCCTCGCTGTGGATCCCCCTCTAAATCATACTGTCACTTCTCACACTCAGCACCTCTGGAGCGTGAGCACCCGAGCTGGTTTCAATTTGAGCCCTCAGCAAAGTTAATAAGTTTGAGATAAATTCAGCTGGCCTGGCTGGAGCTGATTTGGAGCGGTGTACGCTTTCGCCCCCCTGATTAGCCCTGGTCCTAAACTTCATTGGCAAAGCACAAAGAGAGAGTCTGTTTCACCCTGACCCCTAATGCAATGTGACCCCATGCAGAGAGAAGCCTGTTATCATTGCCATTTAGAGAGTTCAGGTTACAGGTGAGTCAGGTACTAAAAAGATAACACCGACATGGTGAAGGTTGGCTGCTAGCTGTGCAGGCTGGTTAGGGAGGAAGTGTCGAGGAAATACAATTCGTTCAGTTTCCAAACGCAAAACAACATCAGAAGAGAATCTCCTTTAATCCATAATGTACGGAAAACAAAGTGAAGAAATGCTAGCGCTCCATCCCAGTAGCTGCTACATAACAAGCATGAGCCTATCAAGAGAAATTGACACCTACCAATGTCCAGAATTGTTCTGCATTTTACTCCAAAAGTTCAAGACAAGCCAGCATTGTACTAGAAGAGAAATTATTCATAGTCGTTGCGAGTGGCCGGGAGGGCGAGCCACACATAAGTGCCAGCGCCATTTAGTAAAATAAACCTTACAGCGAGCTAATATTCATCCGTGGTAACCTTTGGCAATTGGCGTGATGTTGGTAAGCACCCGTTCGTCCATCATTAACCAGCTGGAAGTGAGTAGAGCCTTTTTTCTTCCCACCACATGATTGGAGGCTACCCCCAGTAACCTAACGCAGGGGCCAATTACACATAATTTAAGACTTAAGCAATTTGGACAGATTTCTAGAAATTACTGTAGAGGTCTTGTTGCTGTCGCCGAACAGAAACGAGAGTGGGATATTTTGACAGGTTTTTTACCAAGAACCAGTTCTCAGATACACAAAGGCAGAGGTTACATGGTGCCTAATATCCATGTGTTGATTGGAGCTAAAGTCAGGGGGTTAAGCAAGGTCTAGTTAGCTGGGTTCTGGATTACCACAGAGAAGGTTAAGCAAAACAACAGGTCTCCATTCCACCTGTCCACCAATTACCTCTGCATAAACACGATGGTTGGTCGGCTGCATGCACACGCATAAGATAAATTTACCTAGGTGGTCGGACTTCCCCAATTAAGGAATCTGACGACTGGAGACAGACTGAAATATGCTCAGCTTCAGCCAAATACTATAAACCTCTGAGCAGTAACCAGTCTGGGCATGGTTTGGAGAGGGAGTCCACCGCTACGTACTAAATTCATAACACAATTTTTTTCAAAATCCTGTCATGACATCTTTAACAAAACAATAAAAGCCAAAAGAGGAACAATGGAGAAAATGAAATTCTCTACAGTGGCTACGGTGTTGCTGTTATTATTTTCCTCAGGCTTTTCTTGCAAAACACAATTCAACTAAATGACACATATCACCCACTCCGGGGCCACGCCATTTTCCCCTGCAGTCTCTGGCCCCGTGACCTAGCTGTGTGAACAGGTGGAAGCGCCCCGTGTTTGCCATCCGTCTCTCTGTGTTTGTCCGATGGTCAGACAGGAAGCTGGCCAGACTGCGGTCGGCCAGAACCGGTGCTGAGTCCTTTTCGGCTAGGTGTGAGGAGGACTCGGTGACATCACTGTTACGGAACAAGTCTTCTGACGAAGGCAAGGAGGAGGAGACCCGCTGCAGATCTATTTCTGGCTCTACTTATAGACACCAGCCACAACATGAGACATCCAAATGAAGTGCTCTCAACGTACAGCTCTAGGAGATAAGCATTGTAAAAATAAAGGATCGAAAATAGTTTAAAATAACAGATTAGCATGATATATTGACCTGATTAGTGTACCTATCTAAATAACCACTGGTTGTGTTAACATTGTGTGGAAATCCCAGTCTCATGCTGCATATGAGTTGAATTAGGGTTAGAACCCTGCTGGACATCACTTCTGAATCGTGTTGAATCATGCTATAAATGTATCTGCCTCTGGTTTAGGGTGAAGCATCCAGGAATTAGCCAAACCCAGGACTAATCCTCCACTCTTCCTGCTGCTAGGCCCTGGTCTGTGTCAGTTGCTGTCCCATGGACCCATCCACAAATAGTCACGTCTAATTAGGACTGTGGTGGTCATTTATTCAGGCCACAGGATGTGTAGGATGTGTATGTGTGTGTGTGGTCTTATTCACATCACACTTACATCTCACCCCCGCCCCCCTCTCTGCCGGGCTGCTACCACTTCGCCCAGAGACACAATTAAGAGCCCTGGCCGGAAAGCAGGCCGGAGCGGGTGGACGCTGAGACGAGACAGGCTCACTGGGCAGTTCCTTTCCCTCCGCGGCTCCAAGGGTTCCTTGGCAAGATGCAGGCGGCCCGAGATGTCAGGGCAAAGCAAAAGTGCAATCAGTCTCAACACAGTTGGCTGACTGCGGGAGCTGAAGCAATCCCAACACGTAGCATCTCTCTGCTTGCTTTGCACTGAGCCATGCATGCTCACACAGAGGGAAACAGGAAGGCCTGATCATGCCAGCATTTCAGAACATTTAAGGTGGTCTGTGTGTAGAGCTGCTGAACTCATACATGGCCACTGATGCTTTTCTCTGCTGTAGGCCAGCTATTCTCAGGAGCCAATGAGAAAAGTATATTTCTTCTCCAAGCCATTGCTGGGCTGTGAGCTGCATGGTCAATAATTACCAACAGATGCTTCCTTTGTTAGTTCCCTGTCCTAAATAGGGACACTTAATAACTGAAAGAGAGTCTTCTCTCTGATTAAATATCCCTCTAGTAAATCCTGACAGATATGCATCTCATATAGGTGACAATAAACTGAACGTCTTATTGTATTTTAAGTTTGCACCAAAACCGCAGTCCTCACAGAAATGACAAAATAACCAGCAGTGTCCTCAGTCAACAACCTGAGACAAATGACCTCTTTTAAATCACCTGATTCATGGGGTCAGATGACAGCCCCGACTACATATAAAGGACTATATTTAGGACAGTGTCTTGTATTGCCTCTAGCACCACATTAACCCCTGACCTCTAACTAGGCACTAAGCTCCTGGTGGTTTACAGCTGGGACAACCTCCACATACTGTGACCACATTAACGCAATCAATAGAAACTCATGACACAGATCACCGACAGGACGATATATATTCATGGTTCGCACTTAGAGATCAATTGTGTTTTTCATCGCCAATGGCTCTTAATTGCAACCGGTGACTTCCATCCATCGCCTACCCTCAGAGGGTTTGACACATGTGGCATCATGTGTGTAGTATACTGTAGGAGCTGTCGCTGTCTTCTGGGATGTTTCTTAAGAACAAATAAACAGATTCAGCACACAGAGTGGTCAAACCAAAGTGCTAAGTGAGCGTGGCGTCACATCGGGTTTTCAAGTGGACTGTCATCAGGCCTTTGATCTTTTCTGATATGGCGGCAGAAGTGTTTGTTTAGCCTCAACCTTTGTATTTAATGACCAACTCACATTGCCGTTTTAGTTCCAATTTATTTCACTCAACATCAAATTAAGGTAATTGTAAAAGTCTGTAACAAATTGTAACAGAGAGTGAACTATATTATATTATGAACAATCAAAAGTCCAAAAAGGTCACCAATTCCCAGAGATGGAAAACTTCCATTTCCTAATTTCCACGAGTCTCTAATTGGTTGCTGGTGTTTGACACCCAGGCGACAGGTGTTTGCGTTTCCCTTCCTGAAACCCACCGTGGGTTTATTTAGGTTTTCACACGCAGACTACATCCACCACCCAAGTCTCGTTCTGTCCTACATAACAGGAGGAAGGCATCGTCTGTGCAACGTACATTTTCCGTCTCGGTAACCCTGCTGAAACACAGCGGAGGATCTGGACGTCGCTTAGCCCCTCTCTCCAACATAAACCCCAGCTGTAAAATGACACAACTCCTAAAGTAGCTCCTCAGCAGCCATCAAACCCCAAGTGCCTGTAAAAGCTTACCGACTCCCCCTCGCCTCCACCAGCCCATCCTTGTATTATAAAACTGGCGGCTATGAAACTACCACAGGGTTCATTCTTACTCTGTCCTCCGTATGACGACATATAGGTCATTCTTTTACCAAGATGCGATGATGATATTTTGGATCTCTTTAATCAGACATTGCATTAGGTAATTTAAGTGCTTAAGTACTCTTCTGATTCCACAACCCAAATGCTGGAAACTGCCAAAGTAAATTGACTCAAACTTATCTTCATCACCTATTATTATTCCATGTACTTTCCTTTGCAAACTGAAGAAGCAGAGATCATTTACAATCTAATGCTATCACTCTGTCCCAATTAAATAGACAACGCAAATTATAATGTGATAGTCCAACAGGCACCTCAACTAAGTGCACTAAGTTTCCTTCTAATGTCCTTGCATAGTAGTGTGACTGACACAGGGCTGGGCCATCTTCATCTGCAAGCTGCAGCTTCCAGGCCAAACAGGAAGCAAACATCACCAGCCAGAGTAAGTGTGCAGTCGGATCCCAGACCAAACAGCCCCTCCTGGGTCATCACGCCACCGCCTCTCTTACTCAGCGTTCTCCCTCCACCCTTTTCGCTAAGGCCAATTGACATTTCACAATCAAGCACAAGAGAGCGAAAACAAAGTCAGTCCAGATGACAGGCACGAGCGAAGTCCACTAAGCAGCCTCCAAAGGAGCGACACCAGTTCAGCCGCAGAGTCTAGACACGGAGCAACAAATGTTAGATGTCCAGGAAGTGCCACGGGACAGACCTCCTCCTTTCTTTTTCTCAAGTCTCTTATTATGTGTTTAAAAACAACATGGTTTAATATCTCAGTCTGTTCTATTACCGTCGTCACCCTCGTTTTCCACAAATACACATTCCATACACACATATTTAGCCAACACATTTTTTTTTCATCTTGTCGGGCATATTCTCTTCAAAGAGCCCATATAACACAGGCTTAATGTTGATATGTACCTTGAAACCCACTCTGGCCATATACTCCCTGACCTCTTTAGTACGTTAACAGTCCAGGAGGAGGTGCTCGAGTGTCTCATCTTCGTTACACTGCGTAAAGGGGCATTTCTTTGTTTTAACGTAACAGCTCCACTTTACTATTTCAGTCTGTTGATTGAAATGAGCCACATCGCACGTTCTCAGAGAGTTTTTTTTTCTTTTTTCCACTGCTCGGATACATTCATTAGATGAGAAATATTTATAACTAATAATAATATAATCATTGATTCTATTTTAAGTCCTCTGCCACTCACCCCACCTCCCCTCCATGGGCGGGACCAAGAGAGCTAAGGCGAGGAGTCTTGGCAGTGTTTTCACCCTGTTGAGATCATTCCATCATATTCTACAGGCCCAACCTTAGAAAACTAATGACAAGATCAAACTTCACAAAGTGACCATGATGACATGAAATGAATTAAAGTTTGACATGAAGCCTTTACGTTTTAGTATTACTAGACACATCACACATGGAGAATGAAGGAGAGTCAATTGCCGAAGCAAATGAGAGGCTGTGCATGACGAAATACACTGTGGTCAGTAATTTTGATTTTGATTAATTTCTATTTATATAATAAAGTACACTTACAGGTCTTATACTATGTAACTTATGCATTCATATTTGAATGGATTTGTAATCTGCAAAGCAAAGAAAACTGCCGAGTTATGCATCATATAGAGCAACATGGAAACAATTACTTCCTGGCAAGCACAGCCTTGTTGGCAGCTCTCTTCCTGTGCAGTTGAGGACTTTGTGTGTGTGTGTGTGTGTGTGTGTGTGTGTGTGTGTGTGTGTGTGTGTGTGAGTGTGTGGGTGGGGGGGGGTGGGGGTCTGACAGTAGACAGGAGTCAGAACTATAAATCACATAGGTCATCTCACAAAAGAACAACTA
>CABFOP010001304.1:1719-13261 GCA_900683385.1 Anoplogaster cornuta
GAGGGGGGGGGGGGAGACGTGAATGACGGATGGCGAGCAAAAACCATTGCTGTCTTTTCAAAGAACAGCTTTTATCGCATGGAAGAGGAAAAGAGTGGGTTGGGGAAAAAACCAACAATCAGACAGCGAGACCAAGCAGAGAAGAGAATAAAGAAGAAGTCCCAATGAATGAGTGGTCTGCGTCGAGATGGAGAGGAAGTGACAAAAGGAGGTAAACAAATGTCGAGTGGGTATACATAAAATGTATTAATTCAACTAGCAACCTCTCAAATCTCTCTCCTTTCAAAGCCATGGCTACATTCAATTTCAAAATAAAAAAATAAATGTAATGACACCCACTGGAGGCATTGTACTATTAATGCATCACCCAATAAAAAGGTCAATAGGTTTTATCCACTTGCACAAAATGTAGCGTAACAACAAAATAACATGGCCTTGCGGAAAATAGCTTGTTTTCCCATTGCTTAGTGGCTTATGTATGTCAGACAACGATTTTCCATATCCTGAGGATTAAGAGAACTCCAAAAATAGCCATCTTGGCACTTTATGCAGCTGTTGACTCAACACTTTTGTACAAACCAAGTGTGTTGTGCAAACCCAATCTAAAGAAATAATAGGGCCTCTAGTGGAATTTGCCTTTGTTCATGTACTATTTTAATAGGTCAACACACGTGCCATGGGGGAGTGGCTCCAACTTTCTCACCCGATAAGTGAAAAGATGTAAAGCCAAAACAAAGGGTGCAGGGTAAAAGTAGGCTTACTGTAGCTGTCTACCGCATGCAAAAACATCCAAACCATACCACTGAGGTTGTCCATTATTATAAAATGCATAATTTGCCCAAACACAGAAAATCCCTTTGTGTGAATATTGGATGAAAGATGCACCATATGCTTATTTGACAAGATGATGTAGCATCAAGGGAGCAGCAATATACACACAGGCCACACACACTCTGACATAGTCGGTGCACTCTTGTAAAAATAGTCCTGGTATACATCTCGCCCATTATTTTTAACCTTTACAAATGATATATACATATTCATTATCCATAATCCATATTTATTAGCAGGGACCATGGTGTGTGGCTCATTACAAGGTGCCACATTCTATTGGAGACAGGAGAGGAGTTAGGAAAAGGCCCTAGGCTTCACGTTTGACAACTCTGACTCTCGTTAATCACCAATACAGGGGGACTATTTGCCACACAGAGGGCAAAATCAAATATGTCAACACTCCCACAAATGACACTGTCAAAGAAGCTCATTAGTGCCATCAGATGTATTGATGAGGGCAATGAAACACCACCTCCAGCCACATTCTCCAGATGTGGTGCTGGTTTCAAGAGCACACTGTTGAATATTTCAAAAAATCTGCTTTGAACCTGGAAGAATTCATTATGGACACTTGCTTGACAAATCTGTTTTTGTTTCTTTGTGTGACCATTGGCAAATAGAAAAAATGTCCATAATCATGAGATGAACATAAGTTACTTTAAAAGGGCTTGCACTCACCTCTGAACACGTGATGGAGGGGCAAAGACGCCGTGTTTAGGTGGGCAGCTGAAGTACCTCACCCCTCCCACCGATCCATCATTCTTACCACTGGGTTTGTCCAGCTCGATGCCCAACCAGAGCCCTGGACAGACAGACAGACAGACAGACAGACAGACAGACAGACAGACAGACAGACAGACAGACAGACTTGAAGAAAAACAGACTGCCAAAGAGACCGTTGTAAGCCCACTGCTTGTAGCTATCGGGCCTCTCAGGTTTCAATATATGACAGCTAACCTAGGAAAAGAGGGTAAGAAGTTACATGTTGTGGGTCTAGAGTCAATTTATAGGTAAAAGTGGTTAGTTTCTAAATTTAGTTCACTGTGACATTATGAACCGTCTTGTATTAATTCCTAGTTTCTACTCCACTCAAAGTTGCAGCTGGACAGGAGTCAGCTCACTTAACCTGACTTAGCTGGTGCACTAACCTAGCAAAGCAACTAATATTAATGTCAAGTAACCATTAGCCACAAAAAGGTACTAGCCATGTAATGTTGGCTATTGTGGAAATCTTTTTTATTTATCTTTGCTATTGTGTTAAGAAAGCTGATCGGACAGATGTATCAATGATGAAATGATCAGTCCTCAGCCAAAAACAGCGCAGAAACATTACTGTTGAGACAGCCAAGCCAAGTTAAGAAATGCAATTAGCTTGTATCAAAGAGCTGTGGACCTCCAACATGGCCGCCAGAGGGTACGTTACATTACCTGAAGGCCCTATATATATATACACACAAAGTTTTATGATTTGTGAGGAAATAGATTGCCAGCAATATACTCAAAATTTAGCTTTTGTGGTAATAGTACATTGAGGTAGTGCATTCACATTAACAGTAATAAAACACTCAAGATTGAAATGTGTTTACACCGCTTTTGGTCTTTGGCCTGCAACCACAGCACAGCAGGGCCAACCTCTCTTAGTATAGCGCTCCATCTTGTGTAGTCCTTACATGAAGTAACACTGTTTACCTCTTTCACTTCTGGTTATAGTGAGTATAGTCTTTCTCCTCTATATTCTTTTTTACGATACCTTCCATTTGTCACATGAGGATACAGACACACAATGTGAAAAAGAATAGAAGATATTTACAGTGGTGTGTTTCACCAACAAAAAATAGCAAGAGAGGAAAACTGCTTTGGGATAGAGCAGCAGTGTACAGCTGAAGTAATGGGGCTTAGCTAGCACTGATTTAAGAGTTTTACTGGGGACTTTAGAGAGAAATCTCTTAAAACATGATTTACTGATTCATACATAACTGATGTCTGGTCAGAACTATAGACTAAATATATGGACACTGAGCTGCTTTCAGTTCAGCTTCAAGGGATTTTTCTCAGCAACAGAATATGCCTAAAATATTGCCACTTTGTCATATCTCATTTAATCTTTTCACAGTATTTGCTGTCCAACCTCAGGGTGTCACTGTAATGATTGGTGACTGAGTATGCAATGTAGCCCATGCAAGTCCAAAGGGAAGAGCTTAATGAATCAGGGAAAATTAGCATGTTTCATCATGTGTAGATGTGCACCTATAAAGCAATGTTGCCAATTCTCCATATAGGAAAAATAGAGAATAAGGAGACAGGTTTTCTTTTGGGCAGAGCTGTACCAACCAGGGGCAGCCTCTTGGGTTCAACATTCAGAGGTAATCTGCCTATCTTTGACTGATCAAATGATCATTCATTTATGCATGGTATTCATATGATCTCAGACTGAACTCACTCAGTATTTGTGAACATGAAAAACTCTCCCAGAACTAAAAACCAGAATTGAGGTGTGTGTTGGATGCAGGTGAGAATCAAGCTGGTGGGCTGGTTCTCTCTGCATCTGATGCGGGCAATTAAGGCTAAATGGCCAACTGCAGCCGGTACGTTTTTAACAAGAGTACTAGGCCGGTAGCAGGTGCACTGACCTGACAGACCCAGCTGGAAAGGTGACCAGTTGAATTGAAGGTGCAATGCTGACCTGACAGACTGTCAGGAGGTGTGCCAAACGAAAACGCTGAGCTGCAAAGCTGCAGAGTGGTTTATGAGATTTATACTGCGTTGACAAAACTGTGTGCCAGCCAGTAGACTCTCCTCATTGTATCCGGTCTCTGTCTCTCACGGCCCCAGGGCAGCAAGAAACTGCTACAGCTGGCTTTTCTATTTAAGTGTATTAAAATAACCAATCGGAAATGTACTTTTAAGTCTGTGCTAATGACAAGGTAACATAAAGCTGTGCTTTCATCATAATTCACTTGCTAATGTTATAATGTCCACCAGTTTGCTGATGACTGTACCCTTTCAAATACCAGGATGCATTTAGGAATACATTAAAGACACCAGCAGCTAATTATCATTCATTATTTCTGACCTGAAAACAGTGAAGCAAGGACAGAGCTGAAATTTATTAAGGGGATATTGAATATTTAAAATAGCCTCTGAAGTCTTTTGGGGCCTTATCCTAAACTCAAAGTACCACTATGCTGAGCCTTGTAATGTGTGAGCCTAATCCAGGAATATCTTTGGTCCTCTTGGTGCACCAAAGTGTATTGCATTTAACCTTTGCCGCAAAACATTAAACATATTTTGCTTTAGTGCTCTAGTAAACCACACATATATTAATTGAAGTGCAGTTTGATGCACTTATGCTGCACAATTACCATTACTCAAATTTAGAACTTGACTCTGACATGCAATGATCAAAATATGCTATAATTTTAAATATAAGGTATTGTCATAGTTACTTTTCACTATGGAAGGACATATATGTTTCACATTAGACATAATCCATCTCACCCTTATGAAATCTGTTCCTGACACATGTATAGAAATGAGGTTCTATCAAGTGAATAACATCTTGGTCCAACTGATTCAGACATGTGATGCAAAGGTCATCCAAATAATATATAAAAAATAGAGTATCAATTAAGGGTAACTATCATAGAGATATCATAGTGTCATAATAATCTTTAGTGTAACTGCAGCTCCATTGTTATTGTTAACAACTAACCTGGAGCGAAGCTCGTCTTGCCATAGAATTGGACCACACCAGTTCTCTGGCCCACCACCAGCACCCTCTCCCCCAGGCGCACCTCGGGGCCCTCACACACAGAGCTACTAGCTGAAGGGGTTCGACTTCGGGGACCTGGGTGAGAAATAACTAATTATAGTGTTTCATTTTTATTCTTCTACAATAATTGCCTTTAATTTGAAACAATATTATCTGTATACTTGTAAATGACAACTAGTCCTGAAATGATGAGGAGCTTAATTTGGTCTGTGGCAAGATAAACACATACCTGCAGTATTAAGGGTAGTGGCAGGAGATGAGCGGAGGGCCGGGGAGGGCGTGGTCCTAGGACTCAGGGAAACACGTTCCCGCCGCTGCCGGGCAGGAGGACGCTGCCTTGGCAATGGACGAGGTCGAGCAGCTGGCTCATGCCTGGAGTCCAGCGAAGAGGAAGAAGAGGAGAGGGAGCGAGAAAGAACACCTGTGGTGAAGAGGAAAGAGAGGAGAGTAGGCTGAGAGGTAGAGGGCAGAACATGTACTGGAAGGTCTCTACAAATTAAGTGGCGAAGACTACATAAAGCAAGCGGCCTACAGCCAAAGGTTTAGATGAATGAAACCTGGCTATACACCAGACATCAATAAAAAAAGGTGCATGAACAGGTGCAACTAGGTTCTGCTGGGATCCTTGATGGGCACTTATCCACTCTGTTGCCTAAAATCACTCTGCACACACTGAGTTTCCCTTCTTAATACCAAACCCTCCATCCTTCCATTCAGGCCTAAATCAAGAACTCATGCCATTCCCTGGAAATTACAAATCGTATTCATTTTTCTCTCTCGCAGAATGTACAAGTACGCACAGCACCCTTTTTCACATACTTACCATTGTACTTTTCAGACCACTATTCAAGGAGATGTGACATCAATCTAAGGCAGAGTGAGTACCCTCTCTTAGCTTGTCCTATTACCAAGGTCCAACAAGGGGCCAACATTCTAATCTACCCCAACTTCAGGGAATGAGATGGAGGACTGGGCTGCACAATTTCACTCTTATGAAGCCATTTGGAGACAGGACCTCATTAAGCTTTTAACTTTCGCAGACCTTCACAGGCCATAAGTTCATTAAGTGCCCAACTCTCGGAGGCTAATTGATTAAATCCGTGCCAAAGTGCTTTAAAGTAAGATTCAGCTACAAACAAATTGGAGCCTGGGCTATGAGGGGTAAAAAAACTCTAGCTACACCAAAAGCAGTTCTCAATAGTAGAAACTTGCTAATGGGCCCGTAAGAGTGACAGCATCAGCCTCCTCAACTGTCATTACTGTACAATTGTATTTGACCTAATCAATCCCACATTAATGAATTGATCACTGGGTGACTGGTGGTTTTGGTTTCATGCACTAAAACATTTAGTGCAAAGATGCAGTGCTTGCTGTATGGTAACTCTTGTTGGAAAAAATAGTTGGAATTCATATTCTGTTTATTATTCGATTGCCTGCTGCTTGAGAGACGTGTTTCCATATGCACAATCAGATCTAATTTATCACAATGATAAAGCTAGAGTAATGTCATGGCTACAGTGGTTAATGGAGTAATAATGCACAACAGTTATCAATGTATACTACAAATGAATTCCTTTTGGGAACTTTTTATTTTTTGCTTTAAAGAGGCATTGCTGTTCCTACTGATCTGCCCACAGATGGATATCAATGTTGGGTTCAAGTATTAAGATACACCAATTATCAGAGACAGGGCATGATATGGAGTTATAGAAGATGACAGCAATCAATTTCAACAGAGAGATTATACAATACTGCTGGTTGACTCCCAATGTACCCCTTTTCTGATATCCAGTGCATCAAAGCCCATTCAACAGAAACTGGAGTACCTGTTTTTGTCCCTGAGACATCTCCTTCTGTGCCCTGATCAGGACCAGGTGGGATTTTTTGTTTATCAGGTGTGTTTTTGACAGATGGAGACAAACCTTTCCACCCAAACAGAAAAAAAAGAGAAACATTGACTACCTTTTTATGCACATGTCAATACTCAGTATGTTATTAATCAGATAGGTATTCTGATTATGATGTAATGCATTACTTACAAATTCACTTTTGTGAAAATGTCCAATTAATCTTTTTGTTACCTGGTTATTCTGGTTATCAAAAAAGCACAACCAGTATAAGCTAAGTTAGAGTTTATACTGCCAAAATAGGAGCAGTGGTTTGCATGTAAAAGCAGCCCCTCCAAAACAAGAAAGAACCCCCACTAAAAGGACACCATTTTGAAAAAAAACAATCTGAGGGAAAATATAGTTTATAAAGTTTAGAGCAATGAACTGAATTATAGGACAAGAGAAAAATTATGAAAGGCGACACACAATAAGGGGAATAAGAAAGTGAATAAAAGAGACAGGGACACAAATAGATGCAATAGAAACTGAAACACAAGTGGAAAAGACAGTGAAGAGAAGCAAAGGAAGGACAGCATGACATTGCAGCAAAACAATTTTTTCCTTGATTGAGATGAGACTGTCTATTCAACTGAAACAGAATAAAACCACTCTAATGTGCTGAGATAAGCAATTGCAACCACACATGAGGCCCATAGACAGATTTTCTTTTAATCAAAGGAATCTGTTGGTATTGAATCAGACACCACACAATAAGAAATAATCTTTCTTAGAGAAGTGAATGTTCTTTAACAGCACCACTACCCACTACACCAGACTGGGCAAGTTTATCAACTCATTTGTTGACTCATGTCATAAATCTACAATATAACTGACATAAGATGAATATAAGATTTTGAGTCTGTTCTTTAATAAACAATATCAACCTCCAAGTAACCAAACAGATTTAATGAACAGCAAGTGTCATTGTACAGTATGATCTAATATATCTCTTAGACGCTTATAATGCAACAGTTAAAATGTCTAAACAGCTATAATGGAGATTAAATTCATACATAATAAATCTGCCAGATAAACTGCTTCAAATTACCATCAACTCATTTAAATGCCATTTCAGTCTGTGCTTTATATGGTGCACAAAAAGACTGGCACATTTATAAAAATGCTCGACTCAGTCCGGTGGTTATTGATTGCCATTTCAGTTCACATTTAGAAAGAGTTGTAAAACTCTTTCTAAACTCTTTCTAGAGGAGGCTACATTCAAATCCAGAATACTAAACATTTATCGCTTGACCTTTAGCTTGCAGAGACCTCCTGGCTCTATCCAGCCCTTCCTAACACTGATGTTCACTCCAAGTGGCGCTGTCTATGCTCTCGCCATGCTTTGAGCCCTGAGCTGCAGGTGACATACATTAACAGGGGCCAGCCTGGTGCTCTGCTGTGTCTGTCTCTCCTGGTTAGCAAGATGAGCCAGTTCCAAAAAAGGCCCATTCGATCCTCAGATGCACACGAGTGAGCTGTCTGCAATGCCAATCCAATGGGACGCAGAAACATAGGTGGCCGGGAAAGTTTGGGCCGTAAATGTCTGACAAAGACCCTGAAAAGTGCTCGGCCATAAATTAGCCTGCTTCCTGGGTTGTATGGAGGTGCTGACATACGCGCCCTCACATGCATTGCACGCCACACATACACTCACACACACCTTGTGATGAATGGCTGCTTGGCTGTTCAGCCCGTCTATGCCCTAGTTATTAAACCCAGTTTAATTGGACTATCAATCACAGAATTCCATAGGCCACTCTGAGGTCCACTATTCCAGTCACGTCCAGATCAAATGGCCTTCAAATCACTGAATATTACACCACCATAATAAAGCTGTAAACCGTAGAGGGCACAACAACCACAAAAGCCTACAAGACGGGGTCCCTAGAATGAACTGAGGTGAATGGAGTCTATTATGAGTCGACATCAGTCAGGAGTTCGAGATCTGGCCATCCAAGGCCTTGACAGTGGTAACGTTTATGCATTATCCTTTGGCACTAGTTAAAAATCCACTTTTCAAAGCATTCAGATGCAAAAAAAACCCATCTTGCTATGCAGTGACATGACTAACACAGGTTATGAAACTCGCCATGAGTTGGAGTGGTGACTTAGGGCTCCACACTGGGCTTTTATACGAGCTGTCAGGATGTGAATTATTTTTAGGTAAATAGAATGACTGTGTCCCCACAACAGCTATAAAAACAGCAAGACATACATCTTATACAAACTTTCAGATAACTCTGACCAATTTTTATGCTTCTACCCCAACAAACTTTTATGATCAATCCAAACTTTTGACCGTGCTTGAGGAGAATGTTACTGTAGTTCTTTTAGAGGAGTTAACATATATAACATAACATATAACATTATGCTGGTCATTAGATGAGGACATTGGTTAGGAGGAGGAGAGGAGGGGAGGGCTGGTTGAGAGACACTAGTGTCCGCAACCCTTCTGTGGTAATCCAGTTAGTGGACAATGGGGCCCTATTGGCACTAACACTTTCCAGCAAATCATTCCAAGAGTAGTGAGAAAATATAAAAGCACATTTCCATTAGTGTTAGTGCTGTAGCTCATGTCTCATACCCCCTAAAATGACTCCATGTGAAGAGTTATGTCTCCGGCCAATGCCGCATATTGGGGAGGGTTTGGCCATTTTATCAGACTAATGCAATTAGCGCTGAATGTTTGTGCAAGTCAGGGTGAAGGTGCTGCTCTTTTGATGTTTCCTGTGATGTGTGGTCTCTAATAACGCATTAATGTGCAGTGATCTCCAGAAGTCGGTCCTTGAGGGGATTGTATAATAAGATAAACTGTGACACAAGGAAAATGGGTTCCCCCGGTGACACCTTTTCCACCCACGCTCACCACGTTCACTCACTTCCTCGCCCTCAGGGCCCTACAGGCAATTCACTTTCTCTATCTTTTACGGTTTTTATCATGACTGGATTCTTAAGAGGCAATAAGTTTGATTTATTTTGTGCTAGAGGTATAACCACTCTCCCAAAAACTCAAAGAACCAACCCTAACCAAGCTCTGATCTGTAACTTTTATTGGATCTGATAGGACCGAAGCAGATTTGATCACAAGAATAGAACCAGACCAGCAGTGTTTCGCCAGCCAGAGCTCTCGCAGCAAACAGCTCTGACAATTGTTCACTCTTCTGCAGGTTTATTTTGTTTTTCTGAAATAGAAGCATCTTTTTAAAGTTCTGATAGGAAAGTGGTAGGCATTTTCCGGGTCAGCTATAATAGTTGGATGTGATGACCCACTGTGAGCCTCTTTACCTGTGTTAATCTTGGATGTGACACGGGATAGGTCGATGCGACGAGGGGGACGTATAGGTGCAGAGGTCTTCGTGACGTTGGTTTTACGTCTTTCCAAGGGTTTGCTTATCTTAGAGAGGGGAGCAAAGATTCCTGTGGGAGAGAATGCATCAGAAAGATATTTGAGAAAATATAATGGTTGACTCGAGATGTACATGGACAAGATTAAATGGATGAAAGTAAAAATACAACAAGAGGGGAAAACACTGGATTGGTAGTCATTTAAAAATGTCACACTCACAATTGACAGAAATCACCCTTGCAGGGGTAAGAAAAGATACCACTGAAACCCCATTTTGTCAGTAACGGTGGCGAAACTAGAACGGTGAGCGTGTGGGTGGGTGTGAGTGTTTGAACTGCTAAGTGCTTCTGGGCTGTGGCATGACCTACCGTGTTTGATTTGACAAGTGAAATAGTGAACCCCTGCTACTGAGCCGTCGTTCTTCCCCTCCGGTTGGTCCAGCTCCACCCCGGCCCAGAGGCCTCCGGAGAACTCGGTGCTGCCGCAGAATCGCAGGGTGCCAATCTGGTTACACGGCACACAGAGTCAAAACTGTGATAATAGCCAAAGTTAAAATGCTTAATAGTTTTCAAACCTCAGAGCAAAACAAATAAGGGGATGCACTGAATGAATTGGCAAACAGATTGTGCAGTTTGCGTGGCAATAATACGCTTTCAATATGCACATATGTTTATCTCTGCCCATGTCCTCAGAAAAAGATTGAAAAGTCATTAGGTCTTCATTCAAAATGCCGTGGATTATGGCAAGGGCAGCCCCTCTATCAGAATCTCAACTATGTTTTATTGTGCCTATATTTATAAAAGCAGCAGAAGAGAGAAATAATTACAAGGAAAATAGAGATGAAAGCATGACTGCGCCACAGAGCACAGGGGAGATAATAAGGTTTTGATTAGCCAATCTGTAGAGCTCAACACTCTGCCATTTAGTGTGTGGCGCAAGAATTCATTATTGGGTTATTCTTTCAGAGGCAATGTCTGACTGAGCCGAAGGAGAGAGTACTTTGTTAGTGTGTCTATGTGCATCACCACACCTACTGTATGGGTGCATGTGTGTGCAGTCACATTGCAGACAACAATGCCTAAATTGTCTTTTCCTTTTCAGTGTGGTATTATCCATTATCCATATTCCATTAAAGTGAATATTTTGAATAAGTAAAATATTAAAGGGAATACGAGCAATTCTGAAAGTTCTTTGTTTACCTTATTAACTGCGACAGAAGAGTTGTGCCGCACACCCGCCGAAATGTGGACCGGTGTGGTAAATATGGTGTCCAGAAGTCCGCTTGTCCAATATAGTTCGGTTACGGTGTTTCAGTACACAACTCCACAACGCAGTGAACCGCGGCAGGAACGCAGCTTCCTCGTTAAGGCTCGTTAAGGCTCGTTAATCCTTTCCGCGGTTTTCAGCACCAAAGAATGACGAATTATATCACCGAAGTTCACCGACGTGAAGCCTGAGTGTTGTAAATGTGGTGTCCACAACTCTGCTTGTTCGTAGTATCCTGGTTAATGTTTTTTAGCGACAGAAGTCCTCTCAACCATAGTCCAGTGTTAAACAGTGTTAATTACTCGACGCTGGTTTTCCGAATGGAGGTTGGTGGGGGATAACGGCCGGCAATGGCAGCCAATCATTTCATTGCAGCCAAATGGACCATCTAATAATTTAATTAGAACTGAGGGTAACGTTAAAACACCGCGGGTC
>CABFOP010001339.1:1573-16620 GCA_900683385.1 Anoplogaster cornuta
CTCCCCTGGTGTCTGCTGTCGCGGTTGTGGTGTTTTTTTCTCTTGGTGCACACACACACACACACACACACACACACACACCCACACACACGCCACACTCCCATAGCCACACAAAACCATCACTACCTGACAGAGCTGACCAGCACGTTGCCGTGGAAACAAGGCAGTCTTAGGGGTTTGTCCAGTCATATAGATATTGATCACCTCCCTGTGGTCTAGAGATGGCTACTGCAGGTCAACACATGCAACACACACCCATTCGCTCTAGTGCATGCTAGTGCATCTAGCGCTCTCGCTCTCGGTCTCAGCAGCATTCCATCTGAGCTGCAGAGCCTCTCAATGGTGGTAAGGAGAGAGGGAGGGAAGTCTACTTTCACAATAGCACTGCAGGAGTCACTGATGGATCGTTGTTAGAACGTGGCGCTTGAGTTGTGACCTAAATCAGACCAATCTTCACAGAGACTGAAGCTATAAAGTCGCCATACTGGTCAATAGGCTGCTGCGGCACAGAGCTTCCTGGCCGCATCTGGACTTTTCTAAGTCTATCTGCAGGCATCTTGATAGCCGGCTAGCTACTTAGGCTCCTCATCTCCCCCTCGAACTCAATCAAGGAGGGTGGAGGGGGCAGATGAGACGTAGCAGCGCTGCACACTTACACGCTGGCCAGACTGGATTAGAGCCAATTCGCACATTCGTTTGCTCTCCGCCTCATTCTCTACCTGGGGAGGGAAAAGTGCCAGAGAGATTTCATGCCTGAGACAGAGGAGTAAGTGCTGCGAGTTCCCTGTAGGCAATCCTTAACAAACACCCCCCATCCGGCACCTCTGAGAAGGCTCCCTCCCTCAGAGCTGCGCTGACAGCGTGAAAATAGGAATCTGCCAGCCAAGCAGGGAGCTAACTGTAGCCCATGATCGGCTAACCAGGCTAGATGCTCCCCCCCCTGGTTCTATAACTCCTTGAGTGGGGCTTTTAGGACTGACAGCCCCATGTCGCCGCTACGTTAGCCAACTCTGCAGGCTACCATTGTGGGATCAACACAGAGGGTTACAGAGGTCAGGTCAAACGGTTAACCATGCTCTTGAGTTTGAAGAGACTTCTTGATAACCAGGGTCCTTTTGACATCGTTTACAGAACTTCTGAAAAGTAGGCTCCCGCATCTCGGATGAGTGGTCATGATACAAGCTGGGGGTAATTCCAGTCATATTCCATTTCCTGAACACAATG
This sequence comes from Anoplogaster cornuta, assembly GCA_900683385.1. Lineage (NCBI taxonomy): Eukaryota > Metazoa > Chordata > Actinopteri > Trachichthyiformes > Anoplogasteridae > Anoplogaster > Anoplogaster cornuta. The sequence continues at coordinate 2,798 of CABFOP010001339.1, forward strand.
TGGCCATAGCGACCGATCGAGAGCTACTCCGTCCACCTCCACACAAGCCGGCCAGAAAACCCACTCTTCCTGCAGAAATAACCAAGCACAAAAGAACAGTTTGACAAAGAGAGAGGAAAAAGCAATCGATACAAAACGTCTCTCTGTAAAATGCCTGAAAGAGCGTGGTGTGTCTGGGTTGCCTGGGCAGAGCAGAGGCCAGGTCACAGTGTGCTGCTTTACCTTGTCCTCGTTCCTGTTAAGCTTCACAGTCCTCTTAATCCTTAAGAACCTCTCAAAAAGCAATGAAATACCATTAAAGGTGACAATTCAACACTCGCCAAAGCAATAAGTGAGCGTCCCCCCCCCGCCTGAAAGCCCCTCAAAACTCAGGGCCGGTTCTTTACAAAGGCAATAGGGTGCCACTTTGTGAGAACTTGACAGAGCAAATCTGCAATTGCCACATTACAGTGTAGAGAAATGAAGAGGTATTGGCAATCCGTTGACAGTGTATATTTAGAAAGATTATTGGGTCCTTTTGTAAACTAGAGGGAGGGAAAGTGAAATGACAGCAACAACAAAAACAATATCATGCATTTGCGACACAGAAGTGACATGCCTCAATGTTTTGGAATAGAGATAGGGGTGTTGACAGCAAATTCAAACATATAGCTACGAATATTGCCAGTAAATAAAACTAGCCCAATATTTCTGTGTAGGGGAGAAGAAAATGCGCTTAATATCTTATCTGCTGTTCACTAGGTTCAGTGTGTGTGTGTGTGTGTGTGTGTCTGTGTCTGTGTGTGTGTGTGTGTGCGCGTGCATGCATATAAGTATGCCCAACGTCTTATTAAGTGATATATTCTCAGTATGTGTGCTGTCTCAAAGAAAGAATGAACACAGTGAAAGCCATTTAGATGCAAAATGTTATAATAAACAGATTAGAGTGCAGATTATGATTATTTGTGTAAAAATTGCTGGTATTACAATATTCAAATGCTAATAGGTGTTAGGCTGCAATCCATTTCAAAAGACAAACAGCAAAACAACAACAACAACAACAAAAGGGCTTCCCAGTTCTTTTTTTCAGGCTGTATAATTTCAAAATCCCTCATTTGAAAGTGCGACCATTCACATGCAGGAACTGTGTTGGCAATTTATAGCCCTTCCAAATCACAACCCATTAGCAACATCAAGGCTGAAACTAAAAATCCAAGCCATAAAAATGACGTCACTTGCACATTCTGGAACATAATCGACAACATCTTTCCAAAGGGGGAAGGAGAGACAGTGGGAGGGGGGGGGAATAGAGGGTGAGAGGGAGAATAGAGACTGATGCATGGAAAGAACAAGACTCAGAAGCCAAATAAATAATGGGCTACTTACCGCAACTTTGCTCCCAGTTATCTGCATGCAGCGGTCAGCGGAGAGGGGAGTTAATGTGCAAAAAGACACAAACAGCACAATCATTAGTAGGCCAGAGAATCCTCTCCACGTCACAGGTAGAGGCATTAGCGTAACTTGTGTTGACATCACAAACATCCCTCACACAAACAGCACATACTATACTATTAACATTTTGAATGGTCAACAATACAAACGTTGCAGTTGAGGACAGATGTTGGGAAAGAAAGTGTCTGAATTTGGGAGCTGCAGGGGTCAAATTTTCAAATTGTTCTTTGACACAATGACCTATCGGACAAAATAATTAGTAAAGTATAACATTTTGAATTCCTTGGTTGTGTTTTTTGACAATGACATTGCCTACCTTGTACAACAAAGGCAATATCAATAGACAATGACAATAACTGTGGAAGTGAAGAATCAACATAATCAGACACACCTATTCCCACACAGGGGGTATTCATTAAATGATTAACTAGCAAAAATCTGATTGCCCTTGCAATTGATTGATCGGTAGAGATACATCCCCTTAAAGGAACAGTGGCCCGTGTGGACAAACAGGTTGCCGAGGGTCTCCCATAGGCTAAAATCAATCAGCTGCCATCGGCGTTGGGCTTCAGGTGTCAAATTTGTGTACCTTGAGCCGACGCAGTCAGCACGATTCCTGGAGTTTAACCTTGTTATCTGTCAATAGTGGCAGATAGCGGGGGCGGATTTTTATTACTGCAACAGCGGTGCTTGTTTCGCAGCGGGAGGGTGTCTGTCAGCCAGGTAAATGTATTCTAATCTGTAGCTCAGCACCTCTCTCTCCGCTGCGACTTCTGGAGGCAATGCACATTGATTACACAAAGTCACTCCCCCCTCGCTGTGTCTTTTCCCCCCCTTTTCTCTCTCTCTCCCTCCCTTCCAATCTCCCTATCCGTCCCTTTTACTGTCACTCTCAAACTCTCTTATTCAGTGGCCATATTGATGCTTGGTTTCCCCTCCTCGTCCCTCTAACGAGAGTTTATGACAGCCATAAAGTCAGTTTTAAATGTGTCGGTGCTTGATCGTGCACATACTACTTTAAAATCATGAATCCACATTTCCCCCGACCTCCAATGAATGTGACACGTCATTGTCTAACTTTGGGGGATATGTCACACTATCTGCATATCGCAGGCACCTTGAGACGAGTCACATTGAGGTAAATTACGATTCTGTTTCTCCACAGCTGTTGTTATGAGTACAAGGTAGGGTATTTGTCTTGGATCTTGTTTTAGTGCAGCTTGACCTAAAGAACAGACACCATCTTGAGACTGCACAGACAACAGTCAGGAAGGAGCGTGAGGGGGAATAGCAGTTTTACTAAAAATCAAGTTTCTGTTTTGCACACAATGTAACACCTTGTCCTCACATAAACAGTGACAAAACCCCTGTCAGTTCTCAGGAAATAAGCTGACTCCAGGTGATAATTTAAGTAGTGCTGAGGTATTACTCTACCTGGTGTGATACGCTAATGAGCATCGCTGGTGCTGCATTATTTAAAAAAAATAGTGTAAACAAACTGGGGACATATAACCTTATCATGAACAAGGGTACTTATTTTCTTCCCCAAATAAATGCGACCATTACCATCATTTTTCATTGTGGGAAAATCTATAGCGTATTCATTATAATGTAATGTCTCATTGTAATGAGAACAGGTCTGCACTGAGCAACTGTCAGGCTCCACTAAGAGAACAGGTGGCACATTGGTGGTCATATCCAATAGAGCACTTTTAATGCAATTGCAGAAATACGGCTGCACAAATCACTGAACAACCCCCGTTACAAGGCACTGCCATTACACACTTTCTAGACCCCTGTAACATTTGAATTGAAACAAGAAATCTATGACAGAATCTATGACAGAATAGGCAAAGTCTGTTTTTTAGTGCACTCAGAGGAATAAATGGCTGTGTTAGTGTAAAATGCAGACTTTGGCAGCTTTGATGATGTTGGCACACATTTATCAGCAAGAAAGAAGAGAAAGATAAAAAGCAACTGTTCATGCAAAGTCAATGGTCAAGGACAGACATACAGGCATACATAGATTCCTGAAATGCACAGCTTATATTATAAGGGGGTTAATGGAGAATTCCCTCCTGACAAGACATTCCATTTTGTGTTGGGGGTAATTTGCGAGGGTCCTTCTGAGGCACCCTGGTAGAACATGGTCTGGTGATAGAGGTGGCAATTCATGGAGGAGGGAGGAAAAATAACAGTAAACTCAATCTGCATACTCTCCCATTAGCTATTATCTGAAGCCAGACAGCTTTATAGAAAGTCTACATAGTATATCAATATCCTAATATTGCTAATATGCTAATAACTCTGGTAGAATGATGAGCCCATGAAAGAGCCCTGACACACCAAGCCGACCGTTGGCCCTCGTTGGCCCTTGTTGAGCAGCTATGGCCGTCCATATGTGGTAGTTTTTGCGGTGTGTCCTGCACCGTTGGCCTTCGGCGGCCCATGTCGGCGGCTTTTCGGCCGATTCAGCATGAAGTACAGTATACCGGCAGCTTCAATCAGCGGCAGAGGCCGTTGGTGAGAGAGAGCTTTTTGACTGAAAGTTTTTTGTTCAGTTTAAGCAAATCAGTGCACGAGAAGAGAATCGGAAGTGAGCAAAGCAATCAAATAACACTCAAGAGAGCACACACAGAAGGCGCCAGTGCCAGTTGCAACTTTTTATCATATTCTCGATTAGTATAATGAAACCGTTTAAGTGGCGAGTGAACGCTACTTTGTTCGTTTGTCCGCGGGTCTTCTGTTTTGGGGTTTTTTAAATTACAGATTACCGCCACCTCCTGATATGGAGAGTTATTTCCTCTCACGCAGGCACAGAACGTACGTGCATGTCGGCCGTCAGCTGGCCGTCAACTATAGTCTTTGCGGTGTGTTCAAGTGCAAATTTTATAGGAGACGTGAGGCGACGCAAAGCGTTCTGACAGTTGGCCTTGGTCACCGCTAGTTCTTTGATGGCGGCTTGGTGTGTCTTAAGAAAGATGTGATTTAGCAGGGAAATCGAAGCAAGATCACCTAAAGCTATTGAAATTCAAGGTTTTTAGGCTGCGGAAGAAAAAGAATAATGTTGCTTTTTATGAGGCACTAAAGCATTCTCTCAATTGAGCAGGTCTGTAGAGAAAAGGAGAAGAAAGGCCACGGGACACTGGGCGATATTTCTTGTTCCACCAGTACTTACAGATTTAGACTTCCATCTCCAATGCAATCTCAGCAAGCCTGCATAGTCTGCATTAGCTGTAGCTTAAGGGAGATAGATGGGCGTCCAAGTCTAAATGGATGGATTTGGAGTATTGACGTGGGGGCATGAGGGAGCTGATGACATTCACCAATGTCCTCACTGACCTTTGCACATACCTGTATATTCATGACTCTAGTAAATAGTCTACATATTTTGAAAATAGCTTTTTGTGAGAGTCACTACAAATAACAGTGTTGTCTAATATTTTATAAATATTTAATGACCCAGTCTCGCAGCAATCAGAAAAAAGAGGTGAATTGGTGTGTGAGGGCATTGACAAGTGAGTGAATGGATGCATGTTAGTCCATTTTTCCCCAGAAGTGAAAAGAAGAGAAACTCAAAGATTCAGACACACAAAAGATGAATGCGTGACAGCAAAACAGAGATTCCAGCATCTAGAAAATGCACCACGCCCATGTGCTTCATTCATCAGCACGTCATTTAAAATGTAAAATTAAATTATTCTCATATATTGAACATTATGTTTCTCATCGTTGCCCAGTAGCCCATACTAGACCCAGGTGAAGCCTAACGCTGCAAAATCTGAATCTGTATTGAATTAGTCTGGGTTAAAATTGACTAAAGGTTAAAGCAATCATGAAACCAACCTTACAAAGACTCTGTGAACAAATGCAGTGCTTCTGAGGCATTAAAATGTACTGCACTTGATTAAGGTTTGCAGACAAACTGTACAGTATGCTGATTCTGGGCTATACATGGGCTCTAGCACAAAATATATGAAAACCCACATCATGCTATCCAAGACACCACAGAGCACAGGATTACTCAGAGGCAGTTTAGACAACATTCTCACAAGCTGCAGGCTGGAAGGCTTTTGCTTCATTTTCACTCACAGATTAATATGAATAGATTTTCTCTTTTCCCATCTATCAAGAGCTCATATGCCCATGAAATATCAATTCGGCTTGAGACATTAGTCCTTCCCGAAAAGTTATTAAGTCTAGTATTGAGTATTTCAATCTTATTTTTCTCAAAACAAGTGAAAACAATCTGCCAGTGGGCTGAGATAATTCCACTTCCAATGCAAATCTTATTTTCTAGGATTAAGTGACATTACTGTGATACTAGTCCAGTGATCCACCTTATTTCAAGAAAGTTCCTGAAGTAAGAGAAATTGAATTTGAACCAGGTTAAATTATCTAACCCCGTCTGTAGTTTTTCTTTTCACTTGTTTAAGAACAATTACATTTTAAGAATCAATACAAGATTAAATAACTTTGATATGTTTTGCAGCAATCCCCTGCTAAATTTGGGTTCATAATTGTCCTGCTGTGATATCCTGTGTCTTTCTTAGTTACACAAATAGGTTGTGAGTATTGCTTTTCTTCCTGGGAAGGGGATTTGGTAGCAGTGTCACACACTTACAGTATCACCCAGAAACATACATAGATGTCCTCTACACTGTTAAGATGAAGCTAAACTGGTTCCCTGGCCACTCCTATACTATCATAGCAGTATGTAACAAAGTGTGTAGCTGTGTGTATGCATGAATCTGAGCATGCATAGATACATCCTACACTATCACTGACATGCAATCATTTCTCTCATTCTACCCCACCAAACGTGAAAGCAGGGTGCTGACAGAGAGCCTATCACTTTTTGTCCTCTGTCCTTTGACTACACAGATTATGTTATTAATTTGAATAAAATATCAGTGCTCACAAAGAATAATGGACCCTGTGAAGAATTCAATCATCTTGGATAATCATCATTATCAATAATGGCAGTTAATTACCATAACAATGAGGAAGGTATAAATGATGATGTCAAGAGGGTGGCCACCAGGTTCAGGGAGCAACAGTGGCAGAAATCACTTTTAGTTGTATGTGCTGATGTGATTCTCACCTCACAAGCGTGTCCATATCTTCATAAAGAGGATAGGGGAACCACCCTAAAACCTATGGATTACCCTCAAACTCAGTAGCTTTACTGCTGTTTTTGGTTTAGAGGGATGAAAGTGTTCCAGATTACTGTGCAGGAATGGGCAACGCGCTCCAAATTCGAATGAAAACTTGCTCCAAATATAAAGCAACTGAGAGTAGAGAGTCCAACAAAAGCGTTTCGATAAGCACCCAGAAAAACAAGGAAGGGGAAAAAAAAGAGTAGTTGCAATCAAAGACTCGGGGCTCAGGCATGAAGATGCAAATAGAAAACAAGATATAAGAAAAAAAGAGAAATCCATAAAACACAGGATCAGGTTAAACTCATTATAGAGTCATGTAGAATGTCATGATATTTCATACCACCCACTACAACTACACAGTATGCACTCACTCTATCTAGTCTATCTGACAAAGTGCTCTTTGGTTTATTCTCTCACTTACAGATTTGGCAGTGGCTGAGATGTACTGGACTACCATCTCGCGTTTGGTGCTCAGGTCCTTCCCACGCAGAGGGGCTTTGCGCTCCTCGTTCAGGTTCATGTCCTCCTGAAAAGAGCAATTGCACAAAAAACACAGAAAGTGAGGAGAACACTACTTTAATAATCATACCATATTAAAATCCTATAACATTACTTATTTAAGTTTAATGGAAGACAGTGTGCCATATAAAAAACTAGAAGTGCACTTGGAGACCTCCGCCAAGGAGGATCTGCAAATTGGCATCCACAACCACCACATGTGTTTGGATGTATTTCCAAAATACATGTATTTCCAAAATAAAGGAGATAGCGGTGGACTTTAGGAGGACTGGGGTCCCCCTGTCTCCTGTTTCAATCCAGGGAGAGGACGTGGAAGTGGTCCAGAGCTACAAATACCTGGGGGTGCACCTGGACAACAAACTGGACTGGTCTGGTAACACAGATGTTCTGTACAAGAGGAGCCAGAGCCGACTTTATTTCCTGAGGAGGCTCAGATCCTTTGGCGTGTGCAGGACTCTGCTCAACATGTTCTACCAGTCAGTGGTGGCCAGGACAGTGCTGTACGCAGTGGTATGCTGGGGGGGGCGGCATCAAGGAGGGTGACACCAAGAGGTTGAACAAGCTTATTAGGAAAGCTGGTTCTGTCCTCGGTGTCACCCTGGACACTGTGGAGGAGGTGGCCAATAGGAGGATAATGACCAACCTCCTGGCCATCATGGACAATCCCTCCCATCCCCTACATGACACTGTGGAGGAGGTGGCCAATAGGAGGATAAGGACCAACCTCCTGGCCATCATGGACAATCCCTCCCATCTCCTACATGACACTGTGGCAGAGCAGAGAAGCTCCTTTAGCTACAGACTAGAACAACTATGTTGCACCAAGGAGCGCTATAGGAGATGTATTGTACAGTACAACTCCTCCTCCTATGGCTCGATCAGGGTGATCAGAGTCAGGCTGGGGGATGTTAAATCTTCTGGACTGTTTATACCAAATCACTGATTTGGTATGGCCACTTAATTTGACACTTTATATTCCACACTTTATTTTTTTTGTCACTTTATTGTTGAGTGTTGTGTTTGCTGTGACATGTGAGCTGCTGTGACAATGTAATTTCCCCTCGGGGATTAATAAAGTACCTACCTACCTACCTAAACACAAAGAAGTAAGGACCAATAAACTGTACAACTGTAAGTGTAATAAATATGAGTATGCCAACTCACAAATTTACTAATATGTTTATTATTTTACTACGAAAACATTAAGTGAAAACATTTAGATTTGTGTCAAGATAGTATAAATGTTTTTATTCTTGATGGACAATGTGTTTTGTCAGTGCAGATTGTTATATTTACTATGGTGTTTTTAATTGTGATAAATGATCACAACAGAGTATAAAAAAATGTATTGTTTTGTTATTTACAAAAAGGAGCCTTTCTTTGTCTGCTAATATTTTGAACCTGGAACCATGGAAATAAGTGCAATTTTCATTTGAAACTAGTCTCAAATAAATATGTTCTGCATTTAGAAATGGAACAGTGCACTGTAAAGTGAATCATTTGGTGAGTCCAGATCTGGACCGTGGTTGGCTAATTGAATATGAGGGGATTAATGTTTATAGACTGCTTAACAGAGCCTAACCAAGGTGAGCTGGTTGGTTGTCCACCGAAGTAGATGGGATTGTAATGCTTTTGAGTGTATACCAGACCTGGGTCAAATAGTATTTACAAAAAACTGAATTACAATGAATAACTTGCAAATAAAACATTTGTTTTTAATGTATTTCATGTACCAGAGGTGTGGGGTTTGTTACAAATGATAATGGAATAAGTGGCAGAAAGTTCAGACTATGTGAAAGTCAATTTAGTGTACTTTTCTGTGAGTGACAATTTGACACAATCTGAACTGTCCTGATATGGTAAACCCCACCAATCTGGTGATCCAAGTATGCTAAAGAAAAACTATGCAATTTAAAAATATTTTTGGACCAAGCTCTGGCGAAAGGCACAGTTAGGAGTGTGAGAAAAGAAGTTGGGTTACTGACCTGACAGGGTTGCTAGTGAGAGACACTCTAAGGGACTCCAGGCAATTAAGCAGCTTGTCTTCTGTGATGCCGGAACGCAGCTCATGGACATACTCCTGGGATGAAAGTGTACACTCATGCTTGCTGTTCCTCAGTCCACCCTGCAAACAAAATAACAAGGGGGAAATTATTGGATTATTATCTCATACTAAGAACCCTACGTCTACAGTAATGTGATAAAAAAAAATATATATATTTCAAAGAGGGTAACTATAGTAACAAAAGAAAATTGTGAAAAACATTAAAGGACATTCAATTGATTTGCAGTAACAGTATGTTCCTAAATAAAGTGAAGTGAATGAACAATAACAGGCCAACAAATCAGAAGAAACCAACTTTCATTTTTTTACACTTTACAATGTATGTGCAATCATTCAAAAATAAGAGGCTATTTTCCAGAGAACAGAGTCTGTCAATCCACTTGTGTTTAGAACAATTTTGATTTTTCAGTCAATATATTCTGTTCTAAACAGGTTCAAGTGTTTGATCACCAATAAACAGAGGGAAGAACATAATATTTGTAATCTACTGAAAAGGTGGCCAGAACTGCCATCTGGCAGGTATCAGAAAGAGGTTGAGTAACATAAATATCTTGAGAGACGATGGCCAACTTTTCCTTCTTTCAATCATCCAAGACTCAAATGACATGGAGATCCTCCCAAAGAACCAGATTCACGGAGGCTAGCTGCCAAGCACTCCCTCTACATGCAAACCAAACACAGGCAGCTCATGCTTGTAGTAAATGGATTCCTGTGTATAATCTCCAGAAGGAGGCTATAGGAACATGTCGCTACACAGATGCTTACACAAAGAGTCCACCTGGATTATATCTGAATGAGTATGAATCTAATCTTGACTTTCTATCTATAAAAAAAAATATTTGCATGGAGACACTAATCTGTTAAACCAATATTTATATTGTGTCAAAAGTCTACAATTATACATATTGCTAGGAGTGCCTTGTGAACAAGGTGGGAATTTTAAGTGCATTATTTTACCACTACCCCCCAAATACAAGCTCCAAGGAAGACAAAGTACTAACTCAAAGTACAGTACATGAGAAAACAGGCTGCAGAGTCAGTTTCAAATATTCCTGGACCAGACTGCTAGGCAAAATCATCTTCAGTGTGTTCATCCCCGGATTGTTGGTTCCCTACCGAGCGAGCTGCACTAATAGGCAGTTTGAGAAACAATAAGCTAGCTCATTTATCTGGAGGCAAGAGAGGCCTGCTGCTCTCCCGCAATGCAGAATCAAAGTGAAAGAATCAACTTGCATCGTATTGGAGACAGCAGGGGCAGGCTAACATCAGCATGCTACCAGTATCTGTGTGCATTAGGTATGATCTGAGCTCATGGTCTGATTTGTTCAATAATGACCAGAAGTATTTATTTGGTAATGGTTGGTGTAAAATCACATACCTGGACCTGCAGGGGTGATTGCAGCCAAAACTAAGTAGGAGGGGTGCCTCTTCCACTACCTTATATTATTCAAACTGGATTTCTAAGCCCAGGGTGGACAAAAGTTACTCTTGATATGACTGTCTTTTGCAAATACTACCACAATTCATGGAAACAATGACTAAAGATACTGATGTGATTCCAAGAGTAAGACCTCGCGTTTACCATTTATTCATACTTGAACTCATCACTTTTGTGACCATTCTCAGGTTTAGTTGTGATATTAGCAGGCTTGGGGAAAATAAATTAAAGGACAATCCACCCTGTTGGTGATGTACCATGCATTCCTGGGTCCATTCCCTGTTAAGTTGTGTTTTTTTTCTTAATCCCGTGGATAAGCGGCCAAAAGTAGATGATATGACTTCACATCAAGACATTTCTAGTGCACCTACAGTGGGGTTTAAAAGGATAATTAAACCTATAGGATTATTTTCAATGATCCAAAACATGTTTTGGTGTCAATCCCTCGTAATTGAAAAGAAAGGGCTCCTTCTTAGACTCGCCATTTTGCACCAACGTTCAATAATCGGAAGCGGAAGAGATACAAATTTCTACAACGACAGTATAACCTCAATAGTCCATGATGCAATGCAGCCACAAGACATGCCGCTTTTTCTCGGTTGGAAACTCACTCTTTCGCCATTACTATCACTGTCACTATCAATAATGCTCTTTCCACCTACACGTAAAACTAAAAGCTGGATGCAACAAGTTGAGGCAAGTTCTCTGGGGAATGTCATAAGGTATTCTGGGAAACAGGAAATCACTAACTGAAGTACAAACAACTGAAGTAGTAAGCAAGGCAGGTTAAGTGGATAAAACAAAAAGGTTCATTACTAATAACTAATTACTCCTAGAACACATTGAACATCAGATTGATGATATATCAATGGGAGTATCTGAATGTATCTCACACATAATTATCAAGCACACTTCCTTATTTCTCACTGTTTGATTTTGTAAGCAAAGTTGGAAAAACTTAAAATGAAAACATTGCATGAAATAAAGGTAAATGCAAATGAATCAAAAGGCACAGAATACAAAATTACACATCCAATCAGTATAATTTTAGTATTTGAATTACCTAGTGATATAAAATTTGGATGGATTTTCTAGCACAGAATTTGAAAAAGCTCAGTTTATTCCCATTTAAATTATTTTCTTTAATACAAATATAGTATATGAAAAGTTGTATACAAAACAAGGTTAAGTATTGGATAAAATAAAAGCCCAATGGAAGTTCTAATGTGAAGAACATAGTAGTACATAGTGCATAATATCTCCAGTTGCAGCCTTTTCTCCCGCACTCTTTTTGCTCGATCTATACTGACAGTCATACCATTCATCTCTCTCTGAAGCTCCGCTGGGTCAGTATGGAGGGCAGTGACATCACTGGCTTAGCGCTTACCTGGCTGATGGCAGTTATGAGGCCACAGGGTGAGGTCAGTATACTTCTCATTATTATCTATATTTCTCACCTATCACCTATTTCAGAGCTCTCGCTTTCTCCCTCTCTTTGTTCATGGCACATTTCTGCCTTGGATTTTTGAAATGCTTTTTTTGGGTGTGTGACCATGAACATCTACACAAAGAGATATAAATATAGCCCTTGATGATTAGATGTATAGAAAGGAAGCTACAGCAGAAGACAGTCGGTCAGTCACTCACCCACTCACTCACTGACTGTATCCTTTAGGGGAAACGTGGTGACTTTGAGGTTGCTAGAGATTCACTTCAAGATCCCATTTAGACAATGATGCACAACAGTCTTTAAAGGGGGTTCAATCACAGCAATCCCTACTTTCTACTTGCTTTTTTAAGAACTTTATAAGAGAAAGAAGAAGAAAAACAGTATCAATATTTTAAGAGCCAGACTCTTGAAATCAGTGCTCAGACAAAAAGTCGCCTTTCATGTACAACTCACTTTTGAAAGAGGTACACACAAATTTTATCCTTTGTAGTCAATGGACTGTGAAAAGTCTATTTTCTTGCATCTGTAAGATTACAGCATAATTTATTATTTACTGTAGGTTCTCTGAACTTTCCAAAGTCCTCCGCTGTTAACTATGAGTAACTATGAGTTCAAGTGGTTTGCATTTTCAATCAGAACCCAATAATCTTCAGTAGTCTAATTCCTGAATTCATATAATATGATAAAAAACTACTTTTTGAAATTGATTAAGTAAATTTTCATTTTATGCATTAATCTTTGGTCCGCTTATGCACTATGGGATGAGTTGGCTTTGCAGACCCGGTGTGAAGTCTATACATTCATACCCAAGCTATATACATATACATTTATACAGTACATGAGAGGAGACCCAATGTTAAGTGGGAGGGGGGTCACTAGACATGAAAGTTCAACCAAACTGAGAATAGAACATATCTGAACAGAGCACAGATCATTTTAACTGTATCTTACATACAACCAAATCCATCTTTTGGATATGGCCGAGTGGGCCATTATTACCATTACATGGCTTACTGAATAATACATAGTGCAGTGCGAGTGGGGAAGAAATGTACATATGGTATTATTTTTTATTTATGTTCTTTCCTCTCAGCAGTTCCCATCAGGCGTACCACTATGTCCAGAAAAGCCAGAGCTCTAGTTTCACCGTCTGATCTGACCTTTACCTCTAGAAACCAAAGCCACTGACCATAAACTGCTGCTTCGTGACCCGAAGCCCGAATCAATGGGATCCTTTGGGATGATATCAACATTACACCACCGCAGTGGCAGCGGTGCAACAATCGGAGGGGGGCAGCGGTGCCTGCTGGCTACTGGGTGATAGAGTTTTCCCCCTTTCAGGCTCACAGAAATGGTCAAAAAGGGACCACAGAGAAATGGGAGGAGGGAAGGATGAAGCAATGTGTGAGAGAGAGAGAGACGTTGTGTGGGTAGTATGTGATGAAGTAGTAAGATATAAAAAGTGAAGGAGAGGCAGAGACAGAGTATGAGGGAGATAGAGAAAGACGAAGAAGACAAACTGAAAGAAACAGAGAAGGGCGGCGAGATAGAGCGCCGGGAGACACGGCAACCTCTAACGGCGGAGGACGGACACAACCTCTAACGGCGGAGGACGGACACACAGCCTTTTGACCGCGGCCACGAGCCTCATCTTCCTCACCGCTTATTGAATCCCCCTATTTGTTGATAACGGTATTTCCTGCCAAAGAAAATAGTGCTGGGTGCAATTACTTCAGCGTGGCCTGTCAATTTCATTTC
>CABFOP010001369.1:1302-11814 GCA_900683385.1 Anoplogaster cornuta
GGAGGATGGGAGGGAGGGAGGGAGGGAGGAGGGGAGGATGACAGTGGGAAAGAGAGGAGGGAGGAATGCAAGAGGACATTGGATCGGGGGGGTTTGGAAGCAGGGGCTGACACACAAATTACTCCTGATGGGCTCCCTTGAATCCCCCCCGGTCCCGTAGCAAAGGCCAGTCTCGTCAAGCCCCAACCATGTGTGAGTGTTTTGCAGACAGGAGGCGAAGGAGGAGAAGAGACTCCGCGGGAGCATGGGTGTTGTTGCTCGGCGAGGTAGAGGGGCAGTGAGACGGGATGATGATGATGATGTGCACAACAGAGGCCACAGAGGAGCAGGGACAGCAGCTGGAGGGACAGGAGGATCCTAAATGTGCTCCTGCGTTAGCCAGCTGCACTTTTAGGATGCCCATGCAGCACCGTTCGTTTGAGCCTCTCAGAAGAGCCTCAGCTTACTAACTGTTTACTCTCAGCGAGGCTATGCATAATAAAACATGTTCGGAACCCAGATGCGATGTTAGCAAAATCATTAAATGCACTGTTGCTTCACCAAGGGAGACCGGGATTGTTAGCTGTACGCAGCGTGGAATTCCATGGAGGATGATAGGAGCAGAGCATGTGTGATTAATCAATGTCCAGAGAGGAGGAGAGCAGGGCTGTGATTCATAGCTATTGATTGGTATTGATATTTTCACAGATTGTAATACAAAGTTTCATATCGTCATCCTTCTATTTTGTAAACCCGCATTCATGCCATGTCATGTTTGAAAATGAATAGTGGACGACCGAATATCTCAAAACAGACATCGTGCCACCAAGGAGATCTGCAGCAACATCCCACTTTCCAGTCCCAAATGAAGAATGGCCACACGTCTCGTATCCAGTGGGGGAAGAATCTCCCCCACATAAATCAAACACCATAGATGAGGCACCTCTGCCAAAAAACACAGAGAGTCAATTAGACTATTCTTGGATCAAATGGGGTGTGTGATCAGTCACTTTTGATAAAAGAGGAACCTCTCACAGTTATAAAGGCAATTTATTCAGTTACCCTGTGATGTGCCAATGACAAATACACAGTTAAAAATGTTAATTCTGATTAAGCCACTTGTGAAACTATCTGAACTTAATACTTTTTCTCGACTGTTATTAGAAAATGTGGCCTACCGATCACCTCTAAAATTGTGGAAATCAGTTTAGATCAGTATAAGCACAAGCATGATTCAGTATATTACTCCTATAGTCAATATGTTGGTTAACACAACTTAAACATCCTGCTATTGACAGTGTCATAATTTGCCCCTTATAGCTCACCTTGTGCACCCATGGGTCTTGAAATGGGCGTATTCCTCAACCCAGTCCGCTGTGATCCTCTGCTGGCGGCTGGCAGAATATTGAACAGCCTCATCAATAACGTCCCTCTGTGTGCTAATGGATAAATAGATAGAATAGAAATACTGGGAGGTTCAGGTGGAGGCATTTAAAGCCATGATTTGTAACTGCTTCCCAGGACAAGTAGCAACCATTCTATATTAAAATGTCACAACTTGTTAGCCTCTGGGTGACTCAATGTGCCTTTGCTAAGAGTGATACATTCAATAAAGAACGTTCTCATTTCCACCGCAGTCAGGCTCATAATTTGTCTGCTGTCATCAATGGGATGCCGCTGGTTGGCTGAGAGGCTCTACGGAAAAACCATCCTTTCTTTAGGTATTAAACATTAGAAGCCCCGCTTGTTTTGGAGCATAAACAGAACATCAAGGACGCACTGATCAGTGCAGCGTATCTGCCAGTTTGCTTTAACTGCACACACTGTGTCCTATGGTTGCAGGATTGAGAGACTCAGCATATTCGGGCCAGTTATGTTGGCCTGTTTGGGCTCGTGGCCCAGAGGCCAACATGGCAGAGGATATTAGGGCCAGGCAGAAATTAGATCTAAGGAGACTATGGCTCAAGCTTTGACCAATAAAATCCCCCGCCTGCCTCTCCGATCCCTAACTTTCCTCTCTCTGAGCTCATTTGAAAACAGTTGATTTCAGTCATTTGACCACGCTTGGACACTTAAAGCTCAACAGTGCTTAAATTTTGCAAGTCCAGCCTTTGGATCACGTTGCTTGCCATGAAAAGCTAAAATAAGCAGAGCATAATCACTTTGCTTAAATCGCTCACCTACTAAAAGAATAAAAACTATCAGGACACTGGATTCTATTGCAGCACAATCCCATCCATTTCAAACAGGATGGGATTGTGCTGCACAGTGATAATGTGTCACTTAGTCCGTTTTTATAGACTGCCCTCGCCTCCTAACATGGCTGCCCCCTGGACCTCAACCAGTTACGTCGTCACAGCAAAGCGCCCCCTGACACCACACTTCCCCGAGTGTCTCATTCTGCAGTGTGTGTTTGTGTGCTTGTATGTGTTCGCCGACATCTATCCGTCGATGAGCCAACCCAGTAACTCAGCAGCCCCAATCTGTTAGTGCCACGCTAATTATGCCTGTGCCACTGCTGATTTATTCACTGAATTAAACAGCTTTTGGGAGGAAGTTTAAAGATCTAAACGCTGTTATGTCATAAATATTCAGTGGTGTGACTAATTGGGCTAAGAAGTCTAGTGTTACCTGGTTGAGTTCACAGCTATGCTTCGGAAAAGATTATGGATTTGGTTTGCCAGTTTTGGTACACCTGCTGATCATGTTCAAAGTAAGTACCGGGAGGCTGAAGCCCTTTCAGAATGTAATGAATAAAACAACATAATGGAGATTTTGCCAGATGCCACCACTTTCACTGCATCTGTCCTAAAGGTATGCCTGTTTATTCTGCAGGCTACTAAACATGCTCATGTGGGTTATTGTTGGCTCAGGTTTTGGTGTAAACTGTTCCCAGCTCATGTAAATGTTTTTGCTCTACTTGCTGATGAATTTCTAACCTATTCCCAATTCATTACAAGCGTAATAATGGGGCTCGCACTCATGTTGCTCTATTGAGCAACAGAATAGATTTGCATTAGCCAAGTGGAAAGTGCAATAGTAAAGTCAATTACTGTCATTCCATCAAACATCCATAATCAACAACCACACCACCATCTATAGAGGACAATACTTAGCAGCCTAGTGTCAATCAGGTGTGGAGACGTGAAAGGAAAAAAAGTTTTTTTGACTGTATTAGATATCAGGTTAATCCAAAATCTTGACTTATTTTGAAAAGAACAAGAGCTATGAATCTCAAATTCACCATGACCTTTACTTGCTGATTATCCTAAGACATCAATATCACCAATATAAACAAAAGATAATTTGATTTGTAACGAAACATTAATTTATGCCTCTTTGACATCAGCTTGATACTTTGATATATGTCAGTCTGAAAAGGTGGGTAACCTGAAATTAGGTGGGTTTACCATCCACTACATTATGGCGCATTAGAGTTAAGCTTAATATACAGACTGGCACGCTGCAGCCACCCTAATAATAATCAACACTGACTGACTTCTAAAGTGACTAGAACAACTCCAGTCCACAGCACATTAGGCTACTCACTGAATGACAGTGAAGACTCCAAGTTCATTGTCGTCTTGGTCCATTGCTGATGACAGGTTTTTAATACAGCACTCGTCTCAAGCTTTCCTGCCCAGGCCTGTCAAAACTCTGCGCGTACTCCCGTCCTTTCCCCTGACTCCAGAGTTTCTCCCTGCTCCCCGCTCGATTTGGAGTTTCCATAGGCGACTGAGCTGGCCTGACTAAGCCATTCAGTTATGATCACATACTGTGCCTTCCTGTCCAAGTGAGTGGCCAGTACCCCGGGGGAGGAGACTGAGCTCATCTCTTCTGCCTCAGTAATGAAATAACATCACATTCCGGGCCAGTGCATCAGAAAACATGGGGGGAATCAATGCTGAACAGCTGGACTCCAACGTGGGGCTGTGCTGGTTTAAGGGGGCCTCAACGAGTAAACTTTACTGGTAGGGTTTTCAAGTTTCAACACAGTCCCATTGACCACGAGAGAGAGTTATTGTAGAACAGGAAGGGTTTGAGTAACCGCAGTGTGGTATTGTTTGCAGCAGTGCTACACACAGCCAAATCATCAGAACTATTAATCTGATCCTTGTGCAAGACATTTGGAAATGGCATGTGTTTTACCATGCATGGGAGCTTAAAATTAAGCTTCAACCTTAATCCAAACTCTATCGCTATCTGCCTGCCAACTGTCATCCTAAACAGAACCAAACCGAAATCCTATAAATATATATAACCAGGTTTAATGTAATTGTTCATTGTTTCCCCTGTGTTTTTGTCCACACAGCTATTGTCAGGTAACGCAGCTTGGTGTTCATTTAATCAATAAGATATGTTGTACTATCTAATCCAGATTACTGGATTTTTAGGGCACATTACTGCATCATGATAGTTCACAGCGGGATTATGCCATGTAGATGCTCTCATGCGTGAATGGCATACGCAGTCCTCCATTACTTATGAACCGAGGCACGTTTGTTTGCCTCTGCGAGCAAAGAAGAACTGATTGCATAATGCATCGGCTGCCATGTAGGCCTATACACAGCGATGTATGGAAACTGGGAGTTCAGCTCCCTGTGTAATGAAGACAGCTGGTGGTAACATGTAACAGAGTCGGATTGAACAATATGTTTTACATCCCAACACCATCCTGCTATGCGTGTATCCTGCTATTGTTTCTATTATTCATCTACTGTACAGTGCATATCTATACTACTCTCGCCCCCTTTTTGTTGCGTATGACCATATGGCCTAAATGGAGAGCCGAACGACATTAAAACGGACAAAAGTAGATCCCTCGGTGACATAAATGCTGCACATGAATCCATCCGATCATGCGGCCCAACGCTCGCCCCTGGGCCACAGTGCGCGTGGCATTGGTGGCCTGTTTTTCCATCACACACAGAGGCCACACACCACTCAGAGTTGGGACAGAGGATGTTCACTGTACACTATGGAGGAATCCCCTTTGGCATACTGTTTCAGGGTCACAACAATGACGATTTAAAAAGGTGATGATAGGCTGTGTGCATTTTGAAACGTTGAATTAAATGTGCTGCGCAGCGTGCGTGGGAGGGTTAGCTCGTTTGTTTCCTTGGAACAATGTGAAGCTCAGTGCTTCCTCAGAACATGCTGTGACAGCTGAATGAAAAACATAAACAGCCCACTGATTTAAAATAGTGTTATTAAAAAAAAAAAAAAAAAGTATAGTTACTAATTTCCATATACGAAATACTTTAAAATGCAACGCAAGAAGAGAGTAGTTGATTTACAGTCCATGTAATTAGTTTGGTGTGTCACATACAGTATTAAGAGAGGAGGAAGTGACTTTCTCATCAGAAGCTGACAGAGTTTATGGAGCAGAACAAACAGTGGATGCATTCATTTACATAAAATGATGAGAGTCGCTCCATGCAGAACAGGAAAACTCATATTATAATATTATAACACCTACTGGGGAGAAACTCGGCTCACTAAAGGTTACAAATGTATTTGTGAATCCTGTTGACTGCATTTATTCCAATAATGTGATTTGTTTGGCTACAAATCTGAATCAGTATGATTTTGGTATCACAGGAAAGGCAAACAGGTCATTAATCATGATTAATTAGCTGAAAATCTATTAACGGAGCCAGACGAAGCCCTTGCTTTGAGTCAAACTTGCACATTTAAGTGCACTATTTTAAAAACTGCTTTTTCAGAATCTCATCTATCATTATTATTTCAGCTGCCAGTAAAAGAGAACAACCCTAAAAGGCATAAAGAGACTCCCCTCATAAGCTGGTGTACTTGGACAGGAAGTGCACAGAAGTCAGGCCCAGTCAATGAGATTCCAGCATATCGTATTCCTCAAATCAGATAGCAGCTCTCGTGTCAACACACCAGAGAAGCTCCTCCCTGCTGCCCTGGGAGGATAGGATTCACAGCATCCAGCAATTATCTGTAATGTGGGAGAAAAATCAATGTGCCCATGGAAAGCTGCTAAGGTCATCAAGCCGTCATTGTCACTTGAATCCGAACTGTGCTGCAGGCTGGGCTCTGAGCCTATCGCTAATGAGTATCTGTGAGATCACACGTCATTTATAATGCAACGGACTGCGTTTGTTATTAGCTTTAAGATATCATAGAAAAATGGGATTATGGTTGAGTGGAAAATCATTATGTTGATAACAGAAAAGTGTCATTATTAACAGCAAAAGGTGAGAGGCAAAGCTCACTATGATCCAGTTTATGTTGTTACAGTTATGTAATCAGGTTTCTATCTACTGTAGGGTACGTTTGACAAGGGGTGAGGGGGTGGACTTGTTTGAACCCTAAATAAACTCTGTAATGGTAATAGAACATCTCAGTTGACGACCATATTGGAATTTTACAGTAGTTAGAAATAAATAATAATTTTAAAAAAGAATAAATGAAAACAGGCACAAACTTACCTCTGCTGCTCTTGGTGGCTGTCCAAAGCGTTGTTATCACGAATTGCGTTTTCCCCTACATTGTCAATCTCCATGTCTTCTCTCCAAGGTAGGCGCACACTACTGCAGCTGATAGAGGGCAAGCTCCGAGTGTGCCCTCTGTCCTGGTGAGAAGATCCCGGCAACACTGTAAGGGGAGGGGAGGACTCCTTGAAACATTGACAGTCTGGTGTAAATTCTATCAACGGTAAGGAGATACTGAGAAGAATGAAAAATCAATACCTAGTGGTCGGTTATGTTTGATGGATCAGATCAGAGTGGAAATGTGAGACGGCGTGGCCTTGCCCTGACGCAGGGGCTGCTTGGTTAATCAAGAGCTTGTCTGACATCTGAATTGCATTTTGCTCTCACCGTTGCTCCCATTTCCCCCTTCATTATAGAGGAGATGCGCTATCAAATGTGAGGACTGGTAATCTGAGTAATCACAGCACTCAACAATCCGATGGCTGCTGCACTCTCACACTCCACTAAAAGGAGTGTTGTCTTGTGCATCTCCGTTCCCAAAAGACAAAACGCATTACATTTCATATCTGCACAAGTGCCTCTACACCAGAGGGGGATAAACATAGGCCCATGCAAATCTGTCCGCTGACTGTTTGAATTTCACACATTTTAGAATAGAAACTGTACTTGGGTTTTCTCAAAGTCTCCCGGAAATGATCTCATTGAGTTCAAAAAAGAATTTTGCATACTGGCTGCAACAAAGCAAACCCCTACCCTCTTAGTGAGACATTTAACAAAACAGGAAAAGAGATGAGACAATATGTTGCAATAAAACCACAACCCACCCACAGCTGCAATTACAGACATTTTTAAAGCCTAACATTAATTGGGGTTGTTTCTCAATAGCTGTACAGAGGTGACAGAGAAAACGGTGTCGTACAGAAAGGCAACATTTCCAAAGGCGTCATTTCACTCACCTACTGTGGGCCCGGTTTGACAGACAGACTGTATCTTTAATGGAGATTATTAAAGGTTCATAGCATTATGATGCCATGGGCTGCTTGCATTACATCTCTGCGTAAGAATACACCAGCGCAGACAAGTGACCAAAGGGGGACACTGCAGTAGATGAAGGCTAATTGTGTAATATTTGATTACATGTTCATGTACTCATAGGTGTAGATAGGTTGCTCTGCCTCTATTTTCACAGATTGTGCTCTTGAATTTTTGTTTTGTTTTGATGGATTTTCAGCAAATTTCAAGCTACTTTGAAGTCAACTACAAGATACAAAAGTGTGGACCAAGTCGTCCCCTCAGCAGTCCCTGGTATCAGAAGCAACGTGGGTGTTTTACCGCCACCTACTGGTCAGAATGATGTGTTGAAAAGTCACTCAGGTGGTGTCACTCAGCTGATGCCATGCTAATGCCCTTCAGACTGGTTAGATGGCCCTTTAGCTCCTCGGATGATCAGTGTTGGTGATACCCTGTTAGACACCATCTGAAAAGGGCACCTAGGACACGTGTCACTGCTGTAGACAAGAATTATGGCAATGGACATCAAATTCTGATGTGCTAGCCATAAAAAAATGTCTAGACAGTTGAATTTGGATGGTACAAACAGTGCCTCTTCTTCTGCTTTCATCCTGGAGTCGACTCAAATCCAAAGGGCACTAGAGAGACGATCTAATAAATCACTGAAAACATGCCCTCCCACATACATCTCTGGGAGCCTGTGAGGTTCCAGTAATATAATATCCCTGCCAAGAGGCATTGTTGTTGGACATGCTTCCATTCCAGTATGCCCCTTTACAGTACAGCACTTCAAGGCAGTTCTACCAAGAGGGAACTCAAATTAAACTGGTTCACGAATACATGGTCTGGCAATGGATCACATTATTTTCATGTCAGTTAGACGGAATGGCATTCATAAGAGGTTGAGTCGATGATTGACACCATTGAGAAACTACTAGAATATGTGAAGAAAATGTTGCTTTGCTTGAGTATTGGAAATATCAGATTATAGCATCCTGAATCCAAAACTTTAATTACCTTTTGGACTCACCAAATGGTTCTATGTTTGTTAGCTTACTCGCATGACCTGTGGGCCAAACCGTTTTCCATGTAGTCTGACTGGCTTTACAGGGTCAATGGATGTGAGCGTCCAAGGCCGCAGTTATCCTGCCCAGAAATGACATAAGAGGAAGTGTGATGAGAATCTGCAAGGAGCCTTTCTCTAAACCTCACCACCAAAATAACTGCTTCAAACGCAAAGTGGCTCTTATCACCACTTCCCCTGTCTGTTTGGTGGACCCCGGTATCTGATGAGGCCTTATCGTGACCATACAGTGCTGGTTCACATGTCATGTTATCAGACAGGTCCCTTCCCCGGGGCTCCCACAGGAAGCGCCTGTTCCCATGGGCACTACATGCCAAGCATCCCGGCAGCCGTACCGTAGGGGGAAAACGTGCAGTGTGGTGAAGACATGTCTGTGGAGTTTTGACATCTCAGCACCACCTTTTTGTCACTTTGAGGTCTGGTGAGAGCCAAATTACAATCTATACCTTAAATACCTTAAACTAGATTCTCAAGTGCTCCACTGGCAATTCAGCTGTTGTGCATCTTTGAAAATCAACAGCTGCCTTAGATACTATTTAAATGCAATTTCATAGTCAGTATCATCAAGCAGCAGTTGCAACTTTAATCCAACAGCCTATTATAAACCTTTGATTTGCCCACAAACATTTCTTTTCAGGCAATATTTCTTCTTGGAAATTGGGTTTATTAGGTATTATTGAGCAAGGAACACAGGGAAGCAAGTAGGGCCTATAGTGTATATGGAAATATGAATTAAAACTAACACTACTTCACCCCGTAAATGACATAATCACAAGAACAAGATATAAGCTCCCTTGTCCTGGGAGTAGGAATGCTATAATAAAGAATGTCCCCAGCATAAAAAGGAAATATTATTTTCTTTGGAAACAAGTATTTAGAATACATATGGAAAACATATGGAAAGTGTGTCCAAACTTTTGACTGGTACTGTATGAAAGGAGGTGTAGTGCTTTGAGTCACACGCTGCTAGACGGCGGAGGGGTGACTTGTGCGTGGGACAGGACGGGCGCCTGTATTCCATGTTACTCAGAAGGGCGAAGCATGGTGACGCGCCATGCAGGGACTTGTTGTGAAACGGCTCCCCTTCGTTACTGCTAATTTACCCTGTAGCTTCGACCGCTCCCAGAGAGAGAGCCGGGAGTCTCGGATTAGTTCTCCATGAGCAGAAGGAGCGATGTTCAGCAGTGTTTTCTCCCGTGCGCCAAGCTCCAAAACCTCTTCCAAACGGAGACTGAGGCAGACTAGGAGCTTGGACCCGGGGCTGATGCGACACTATGGAGAGACGTCGGATAAGGTCAGTGACCCGATGTGCTCCACGTGGCCTGTGATCGCTCAGGATCACCTGTCTGAAATGTCATCCACGCCTTTAATTCAGCGTCTCAGGTCACAGTCGTCCTCGCGTAAAACTGTGCGCGCTTTTCGGACCACAGAGCGAAGCTGAAGGTGTTAATGCGCAGTAGCCTACTGTCCATCGTCCAAATGGATAGTAGGCTACTAATTTCTTTTTTTTAATGTTGGTGTTGATGATGATGACGATGATGACACAGACAATGACGTTAGTAGTGATGATGATGACGACGATAACAACTAAGAAGAAGAATGGGATGTTTAATGATGATGACCTGTCATGAGCTGAGAGGGCTCTAAGTAGCCCGCAGTGATTCATTATTATGGCAGTGTGATCTAGAAATGATGCCACTTTGTTCAATTAAGGGCTTAGGGCGTACATATTGAACGTTTTGTGGCTTTGGATTGGCCAGATCTTCCTCCAGTTCAGTCATCAAGCTTGTATTGCATGCTGTGTACGTGTGTGTGTGCATGTATGTGTGTGTGTGTGTGTGTGTGTGTGTGTGTGTGTGTGTGTGTATTTCGTCATGACTTGACATAAAAATCATTGATTGTTTCTATAGTGAGTCTTTAAAAAGGAGGACCCCCCATGTGTCTGTGTTCACCATGCCATGTTTGATACATTTGATA
>CABFOP010001449.1:6923-22609 GCA_900683385.1 Anoplogaster cornuta
TCTCTCTCTCTCTCTCTCTCTTTCTCTATTCGTCCCTCTCTGCCAAACACACACTATGTTGGCTTTGACATTCTAGTGGTGACATATAAATTAAGTACCCCTTTTAAAACTGCTGGAAAACAGAGTTGCCATTGTCTTAGTCACTGTCTTGCTACCAACTTGAATTATTGGTTCGAACAGGATGCACTGTTTCCTTCTGCTCATACTTGCGTGTCACTATTAGCTCTCATGTTTTTCATGCAGCATTGCTGATTTCACTCACATAGATTCAGCCGATCATTTGATCCACATCCCCATCATCCTCTTGAAGGTTTTATGTGTAAATTGGGGTCAGGAACTTTTTAAGCAGAGATGATCTTTTATAATCCTTGCTATTGTGTGCCTTTCATTGCAGCAAGCTTATACTGGATAGATAAGCATCATAGTGATGTTAAGCCAAAGGTCATTGATGTGCACTGAAATAGAGCTAGAACAGACAAGTTATACGCAATTTCAAACTGTCTTGCGGATGCTCTAAAAATGTTCCAGTTGAGCTGCTCTGAGTCTGGTATAACTGGTCTTTCACAGAACTGGTGAATCAGGGCATTGCTGAAAATAAGCTTAAGTGTGCAGCAAATCTTCCTTGGATAAATAGTGGGTCAAATTATGGGTATATAGAGATGGAGGGACCCATTCTAACTATTGATATTGGAAGATTCCAATTGTTTAGTTGTATTTCTGTGGATATTCTCCA
This sequence comes from Anoplogaster cornuta, assembly GCA_900683385.1. NCBI lineage: Eukaryota > Metazoa > Chordata > Actinopteri > Trachichthyiformes > Anoplogasteridae > Anoplogaster > Anoplogaster cornuta. Next base: position 7,657 of record CABFOP010001449.1, read on the forward strand.
CACCCATGTGATGGTATTCATGAACTGTACTGCACATGCTGTCATGCAGGAGCAAATTCTATTGTGCATTTTATAGCAATGACTGTAGTGGATTTAATATCAGGTTGACTGAATGGACTGAATCATGTCAGTGAGGCCACCATCTTTGTTGTACACAATTACATCCAGCTCTGCTCTGCTTGTGTCAGCATTCTGTGTTTTGATAAAAACAAAATATTTTCATAAGTATGCCCATTGATCAAATCAGAGAAGAAGCTCAAACCCACACTTTCCTTCCCCACAGTTTGTAATATTGACATGCATTCTTTGGTTGGTGGAATTTTCCTCCCTTTAGATGCCAGTTTGGAAATTGTTTAAATGCAGAAAAGCGTCTGGCTGATTAAACAGAGTCCAATTTCCTCTAGAGCAGCATGAGTCAGAACCCTGACGCCTTGTCCCTGTGGCGGACTGCTAAAACTGTTGAGTCTGCTCAGCCCAAATCACCCATAAGGGCGAAAAGGACCACAGCACATCTGCATTGCTACACTCTTTCTGAAAAGGGTTCTACTGTATAGCACCAGAAATGGGTTCTTTTGTCTTGTATTTCAGCCCAACCATTTTTGGTGCTATAGAGAATACTTTTGAGAATCTCTGAAATGTTTTAAGTTGTCTGTATTACAAGAACCATGATTGTTTGCTCTGATTTGACAGTATGTTGGACAATCACCAGTCTGAGTTCAGCAGGGTTCACACCCAGGTCATCAATGTTCTTGTTCCAAAAGCAGATGATGACCTCACCCCTAACCTAACACCAAATATGATTATTTTCAGCCTCTTCCTATTAAGATCATTCAAAACCACTGAAAAAATGGTGCAAGGTGCTATGGAGCCACTAATGGTTCTTCCAATAGCAGTAAAGAACTATTTAGAAACTCATGTGGTTCACCAAATACTGATGGTTCTATAAAACACAATTTTGCCCACAAAGAACCTCTGAAGGACCATTGTTTTATAGAATATATGAGGTTTAGCTTAGGTTTAGTGGCTGCAAAAGGAATTGCTCCTCAGTTCCTTTCAGAATTGTCTCTGTGCATCCCTCTCTGGTTGCATCTCTTCAGTGTGCAGAAGTGCCTGGTGTGCTTAGATTTAAACCCTAACCCCTGCAAGCATCTGAAAACTCTTCAATCCCCTGGAGTGCCTATTTTAGAATTAGCCTATGCTGTGTATATGAGTGTATTAAGGCCCCCAATCTTTTCCAGTGCAGATGGTTTAAAGCTTGATGAACTGAAATCTCACTTTTGTAGCTTTACTGCATTGGAAACTCTTTGGAGAAAAACCCACAATCCATTGCAGCTGGAGAAACAGGGCGGGCTGCCAGCATGCTAAAAGTACATGCAAATATGGGCCTCTCCCTTTAAGACGGCTCGATGCGCTGCTCGTAAATGGACAGCAGTCGGAGAGAGCGGAGCAGTGGCAGCCTGTTTGGGAGGCTGCGTGGTGAAGGACCAGCTGGTTTAGGCCCTTTGGGAGAGATTGTGCTGCGGGGAAACTGATTTTTACAATGAAAAGGAAAAGGGATTTACGAGCCCTGACCTGTTCTCGCTACCTCCCCCATCTTCCCCAAATCATAGTATTGCTCTTTCCACCAGAACGCCAAATCAAATCAGAGCCACATGGCCATAGAGCACAAAGCATATTGGGAAGTAAGAAAGTTTCAGATATAAGTCCCAAAACTAAGTGTCTTTTCCAGAAACAAGATTAATGTGCAGGCAAATGTATGACATTTACAGTGTTCGCTTTTTTCTACACTGCTTTGTGTGTAAGGATTGATGCAAGGAATAAGCAAAATCATGAGGTGGCATTACATCTTGCTGTCAATAAAATAAGTCAATTGCAGGAAATCAAAACAATCATTGTGATTGCTATGATTTATCTACTCACCACCCCACCAAATTTGACTTGATGTAATGGTTACTATGGGTGTCTCTGGTGCCTGGAGCTCCAGAGGGCCCCTGCAGTCTTGGTAGCCTGTCCAACCGGGGTGTGTAAGCATGGGGGCCCATATCTGAGCCTCTCCCTGCTGCCAACCATCAAAGACCAGAGTGGTCTCACTCCACCAGCCTTACTTAATGAAGATGCCCATCATGCTCAGAGGGGTGCTCTGTAAGAGAGGCGAATCAATAGGCTGGCCTGAAAAGAGTCCAGCATTCTTGGGGAAGGAGGGAGGAAGGAGGATGGTAGAGAAGAGAGAGGCAGACAGAGGAAAAGCCCACCAAACGAGTACAGCAGAATAGATGAGAACAATAACAACCACATATATTTATTTACAGACCAGGGAAAGAGAAAGAGAATGTGAATGGGCTGAATGAGAGCCTCACTAAATGTCTTCTGTGTTAGTAGAAGCATGCCCCATTAAATCGTCTTAAATGAATGGAAATAGCTCTGTAAACTCCATCTTTGATTGATTAGGGAATTTACTAGGTGTTCAAACATAACAGTAAAACTTCTATTGGAGATGTTGCACAAAACAAAGCCTTTTATATTTGGCTGTTGGGCCAAGGCCAGAGAGTCATGCTAGAATAGACTCCAAAGCACTGTTTTTCATATCAGATCCCAGGCCAAGTAATAAAGTGGGGTCTGAAACTTAATTCTGTGACAACAGCTGGGACCTCACGTCCTCTCAATCTGATATACAACCTTGGAACTTGTATATGGACCCCCCGCATATCCACTGTATAATTTGATTGTTTCTGTAATCATCTCTGTGCTATCTGCAGGCTCGGATATTTGAGATCAAAAAATGTAAAACGCGCACTCCCAGATTGAAAGGCCTTGCCAGGGAAAAGTAAAACACCTTGTGTTCTGTATACATTTCCCTCGCCACTGACACATTGCAAGCTATCATTTGGACATCAGGAATGTTCCATGACAGAAATATTTTATCAGGTGTGATTATCATTAGCGCCCCTCATGGCAGGGACTCTTATCAGCCCTTTCATTCATCTGTGGAGGCTTATAGGAAACTCAAATGATAATGTTGTTAGAGAAGTATTCATCAATGCGATTTATTTATGCAATTCAGCCACATAATTTAGTTATATGAACTTACATCCCTTGTCTTTGTCATTATAGCGGCTTCATTAGTTTTAGGAACATGAATAGAGCATTCATGGAAGAAACCCATAAATAAAGCATGCAGTGAATGGCTTTCATTATAAAGTCCATGACTAAGAAACCAACTTTCTTAAATCTTTGTTTCAAAATTGTAATTGGCTTTAATAGGTTGCAAACCACATAATTTGAAAATGATTATTATAACAACAAAGAAAATGGCTTGAAACAACTCAAAACTGCTATTTGGTGACATAACTCGGTGAGTGATATTGACACAATGAAAACCAACTGTTTACTCAACTCCTTAAATTAGAGATCAAATTGAAAAAAAACTCCTAGGTACACTTGTAGATTTGGAATACATAAATTAGATGTAAGAAAATGGCTTGCATATGTGTACCAGTGTTGTAGGCCATACTGCAAAACAATGAAATGTTGACTTGGCATACCACTACATTCCATAGTAAATTGGTGGAACGTTAATTTAGCTGAAATGTGAAACACAGCTGGATTACTATTTTCTCTATAAGCTGAAATGTTCCGATACCTCACAGTTACAGTTATGCTTCCCTTTTATTTCATCTCAGGCTGTTTTGTGTTACATTCCCCCTTATCGGCTCCTTGAGCTCAGACGTGGCGACTGCCATCCTGCTGTCTGGGAGTTGTCCTTCAGTAGAAGGAAACCACAGTGTTCTCCTTCAACAGCTTTTCATGTTGGCATGTGTCCATCCTGTGTACATGAATACATGAGCTGCCTTTGTTTCTCTGGCCCTGTATCAGGTTACTAGGCATGGCTGTGCCGTGTGTTTAATGGAAATGCTATGCAGGAAAAGGCCATGTGGCAGTCTTGAATATATGTACATCCGTAATGGGATACTCGTGAGTTCCCCTTAGAGTAACCGTTTGCCTTATTAGGCTGTCGTCTTGTGACTGCAAACAAACTACGACTACGGTGAAATGGAGGAGATTCCCGAGAGTGGTGTCCTGACTGGATACTGTATACAGTACCTCTGGCTCCAGGAGGAGGACATGATGTATGGTCATCGCAAAATCACAGAAGTACAGGCCATCGTGGTGTAAGTGCTCCGCTGAGATGAAACACAGAGCATCTATTTATTATCTGCTGGCACATTTATACTTGAGGGCAACAGCATATGAGGACATAGTCTCCTGACCATCAATGTTTATATGGGACCTCATGATTTGTTACCTCAGATGGGTGCTTCCGTTTGGGTCAGAGGGCATGCAAGGTACGGCTGAGAATGAATAAGTTATAAAAGGGACTCTCCATCATTGGCTCTGAGGCACCAGGGTCGCTATACACTACATTTTCTCAACTACATGGAACACGTCTATCTGATACTCAGTTCCAAGCATTTATTTACATGAACAGCAGCAAACGAGTGAGTTATAAAGATGTTAAAACCGCACACATGCAGCCACAAATTCTTAGATAATAGCAGGCGTGGCTGTCACAGTTTTCCAGTCCGTGGATTTTCCATGGAGAACGTGTGCTGGTGGAGAGACTGCCTTTATTGCTGGGACGCTGGGGAGCCACTGTGCTGCTGGCTGAGTGTGTGTGCAGAATGGGACTAGGAGATGAGCCTGGGGCTCGGGCCCGTAAATCCTGGTCCACCCCTCCCAACACGTAGACCCTACAAGCCTTGCCAGGCCCCGCCAGGCCCCCAGGCAGGGTTTTTTATCTTCAGCTTCTCTTAGCTTCACACTGATCCACAGCACCCTGAACTAATCTTAATGGTTATTGGGGGACATGAGGTGAGCACACCCCCCTGACCTTTTAGCTGTGCTAAAAGGAAAGTTTCAAGTTTTTAGCATGTAGGGTGTCCTAGACTGTACTAGCTTACACATGCCACACTGCAAAACATATTCATCTTGACAAGTCACTTGATGTACTATTAGTCTTAAAACTACCTTTTCCTTTAAATGAGTGAAAAAAATCTTCCAAAAGGGGGAAATGATTCCATGTTTCCTTTCTAAAGAAGTTTCTTGAGTGGTGTGACTTAACTGCCTTCTTTCAAGATAGTATCACTTGTTTCAAAAAATAAAATTAGCCTATGCCATCATCAGACTTAAAAATCAGTTTTCAAGGCTGAATACCACATTAAGCTTGTGTTTAATGGCTTTTTAAAATGAACATAACATTTGCAGTGGACTCACCACACAGCTGATTAAAGCAGTACAAATCATAATTGTCTGGGTACTTCACCATGACCATTTGTCTTTACACTTTCAGGTAATTTACTCACTTCTGTTAAATTGCCATCCTCAAGGAGAAATCCATAAACATAGACCACAGAGATACAATTAAAAAGAAAACATATTGTGTAAGTCATACTTGTGGCTACTTGTGATTTGCACTTTTTTACGTAACCTACAAAATGAGCTTGCTCCACATCATTTGTCCTGTATCCATTGGGAGTGATGCTCCAGGCCAGGGGAGTGACTTCTCCACAGACAGTGGTCTCATGTCATCAGTATGACAAGTGTAAATGAATCACAGAAAAATCACAGTTGATAATGGAAAGTCCCATGAGACTGCTTGTGTGGTTTAGCTAGTGTTGTGACTTGCATACAATGCATGTCTGGTCATGAAACCGCCTAAATGGAGACTACACTATATTATGTAGATTTTATGGCATTCCATATTACACCTTGCAGTCAAACAACCCAGTGTTTGACTGCGAGATTAAAGATGCTGTGCATGACTGTGGCGTGGCTAGAAATTGCTTTGCCTTATCCTTAACACACCCTCTTTTGTCTATCTACAGCTCCATCCACAGTGTCTATAATGCACCAGGTCAGCCGCACCGTGGACAGCATCACCCTCTCCTGGTCCCAGCCTGACCAGCCTAATGGAATTATCCTGGACTATGAACTGCAGTACTATGAAAAGGTACCATTGATGCAGTAACACATTCTTCCTCCCTGCCCTTAACCTCCCTGATCTACTTAAAAATAAGTTCCACTGTCTTTTATCGCTTTTCCAACTAAATAAGGTAGCCTACTGTATGCTCTAACGGCAAGAAGCGACTCCTTTGTTTTGTCCTGCATTTAAATTCAGGATGTCTCCTCACGGTAGTTTGCATAACAGCACGTCCTAGGAGGCATGTAGACAGAGCTTCTGAACAGTGCCTAAAACTTCTGCTCATTCTCTCTCAATTACAATCACGGTCAATCACTGGGAAAGGAAACCGCGCTCAGCCCTGCAGTTGGGCCACTGGGGATTGATGCGCAGAGATTTGTGGTCGAAACAATAGAGCGCTGACTGCTGTAAAAATAGTATTCAAGGGGCAGAATCAGAATCAGCATACTTTCTCACAATTTAACCAATCGCAAACACAAGCTGATTTTTATGCACTGCGTAAACACATGCAACCATACACAGACACACGCATGCACACACCACACACGCACACGCACACAGCATTTGTTTAGCTTTCCTCTCCATGCTGTGCCATTCCACTTTTGAGTATAATTCCTTTCTCAGACACTGCTGGAGAGAGCTGTCAAAACAATTGTCCCGGCCCCTGCTGTGGCTCAGAAGTGTGCACTGAGCACTGGGTATAAGGGAGCAGCTAAAACAGTCTCCGCTCTCAGATCTGTCAGCTATCGGGAGAAGAGCGGGACGGCAGTGAAATGTAGCTCTGATCGTCACAAGACACAGCTCAGAAAAACTGCCTGACCTGAAACTGTCATCAAATCCATCCTCTTAACTTGTTAGGTGTCTGTCTGTCGGCACACATTTCTCAATACTGTTTCTGCTGCCAATATTTGTTCAATATAGGATCTAAATTGTACAGGTTCTAAAACAATATTTTATTGATACATTTTTGTTGAATGAGAACGCATGTACATTTTCCTTTTGCTTTGCTTCTATTAATAGTCCCAGATAGATCAGTTTATTCCATAATCTAGTAGAAAATGTGACATCCCATTCTAAGAATCCAAACTTTGGAGATTTTTTAAATTCATTTTGATGCTTTTTGATGCATTCAAATCAATAGCAATACTAAAATTGTCACTAAGGGGTATCGTTTTTCATCCTTATCCCTAGATCTTACTAAATACAGACTATATAATATGTATTTTAGACACACGGTATTTCATAATTGTTAGCCTTGGCAATCGGACTGTAATTACTAATGTGCACAAATTTAACATGTTGTTTTTTCTCCTCCCAGGACCAATCAGAATACAACTCCACCACCGTCAGGAGCCAGACCAACACAGTGGTCATCCGTGGCCTCAAGCCAGGAGGCATCTACGTGTTCCAGGTCCGAGCCCGCACCGTGGCTGGGTTTGGACGGTACAGTGGCAAACTGTACTTCCAGACCATGACTGAGGGTGAGAATTCTGCCAGTGTTCACCAAAGCACACAGAGCTGTTATCACCTCTCATGCATGGCCCATCGGCACACCATGTACCACTGCATGGATACAGACAGCTGCGACAATGAGAAAGAACCATGTTGTGGAGTAAACAATTCACGGACTCTAAAACCAGACATTGTATTGGCATAGCAAATTACAGTGCATACAAATCATATTCTTATGTTTCATCATGGTTTAGTGAGCATCTATCATATAATGCTCTGAATCATATTTGGTTATCTATATTTCCAAAATTCAGATGTAGAACAATAATGCACTCCATCTAGAGACAGATGTTTGCAGTTTGCTGTTTGTCACAATAAGCCTATGAGTCAGGGATCAGGTTCTTGTTGTCTTATCTTTGTGGTAGGACACGGTGGGGAGAAGAAGGAGCATTCAGTAAACAGCAGCCATGCAGGCTAATGTTAGAGCCTAGGCCTGGGTTTTCCCCTCTGAACATCTTATTTCCTGCAGCCTGCAGTGCCCAGGGCCATCATTAGCCTGAACTTTCCTACAAACAGCCTTGATGCTGCCAAACACACAAATGCCAGCACTAAAGATACTATGAATTGACTTGATCTTTAAAATTTTGGGTAAATTGAGGGTATATTACTTTTTCTCAGAATTTACATAGCCCATTATACCTCAAAATACATGTCTGTTATACTTGTTATACCAAAACAACGTAAAACCTATGTCTAGCTGTCACATGCTGTCAGTCGTAGTGCTAAAAGCTCATACAGTCAGATAGATAGATAGATAGATAGATAGATAGATAGATAGATAGATAGATAGATAGATAGATAGATAGATAGATAGATAGATAGATAGATAGATAGATAGATAGATAGATAGATAGATAGATAGATAGATAGATAGATAGATAGATAGATAGATAGATAGATAGATAGATAGATAGATAGATAGATAAACCCACCAACATTGATATCTAGCTGAAATGGTTGAGTTCAGACTTGTTAAGGAGAAGAAGAAGAAACACTTTATTACTCCACACTGTTGTAGTGCTAAATAGGATGATCTGGGTCTGCCTCCGTATGCCCATTCAGTAGCTGGATTCCTCGTGCTTGGCTGGCTGACCAGCCTGGGTCTCACCCAAACATGCTCTCTTTTCACTCCACACACTCTCTGCCAGATGATCACCCATATCCCTGGCATTTGAGCACGCTCAGTGGGCTTGGGAGAATAGTCCATGCAGCCAGTCAAGATGCCAAGATGCTCATTTGTTCACCCAGCCGTATGTCTGTCTGTCACCCATTGCTCCCTCCATATGCAACGGCTCAGATGCCTGCCCATATGTTTCAGCCTGTGACTGTGTCTGGGTGTGTGTGTGTGTGTGTGTGTGTGTGTGTATGTGTGTGTGCGGCTGTGTTTATGCACATGTTTTGCCTTATAACAGAGGAGTACAACACCAGCATACAGGAGAAGCTACCTCTCATCATCGGCTCAGCAGCTGCTGGCCTGGTCTTCCTCATCGCTGTGGTTGTCATCATCATTGTTTGTAACCGGTGAGTCAGCCCTGTTAAAACTGCCTGTTAGCTACCCACCAATAAATCAACTGCATAAGATGACAAAAGTAGATATGTTCTCTATTTAGTTATTGTGGTTTCATTCCTTACTATAGTAGCAGGGTTGCACAAGTTCCTGTGGTTTGTTAAATGTGGGACTTTAGAAACAAACCACCCGGGTAGAAAGTTATTCCGTTTTAATATTGTACAGTCTTTTGGCAGTGGAGACAGCCAAATATATAAAAGTCCACACGGCCAACATCATGAGACTTTTGCACGTCGTCCTGCTCAATAGTTATAGAATGGCACTAATCCTGCCAGGGTCAGGGGCTCGGTGCCCGCGATAAAACTGCAATTCTGTAAGGTGTCTTTGGTTAAAAGAAAACCCAAGGGTGCGATTTGGTTCACCAACATCCTTAAAATATGTGGTTTGGATGTGAGTCTTCCAGAGGGCGACAAGTAACATGTTCCCCCCCACTTAGCCCTGGCTCGCCATGTGCATCTAGTCAGGGTGTCTCTAGGTAGTTTGGGGATCTGTTCTTACTCCACGGACCGGAGCTAGAGTTCTTTGTCTTTCCTCCAGGAGGCGGGGCTTCGACAGGGCTGATTCGGAGTACACCGACAAGCTGCAGCACTACACCAGCGGCCACAGTGAGTAAACCAGCCCTCCTATCTCCCTGCGTACGAACACTAGCCCCTCCCCCCCGTTGCCACGCACACCTGTCTCCATGGCTACCGTCTCACACTGTCGTCTCCGTGGCGAATGTTCAACCCTCCGCTGCCTCACAACACCTGTCTCCATGGCTACCGCCTTGCAGCCAAGCACAGCACCGCTTCACTTGTAACCCCCCCCTCACAAGTAATCCTGCCTCTTGTTTTAGTCTGCTCACTTAAAGCCCCATCATAACCAGTGTTCAAGTGTGTGTGCTGTGTATCGTCACATTTCATAGTCAACTGAAGCCATTGTTGTGGAAACAGTCTTCTCTCCCGTTAAATCTATTTGCATGCTAATGCCACACAAGTCATTTGCCGTTGTTAAAAAATTCAAAAGGCTCGGTGAGCGAATGGAATTTCTCAATGATTTTTCTCTCCACATTTTACAGTAACTTACTGTTTAATGCAGAAATTGATCTGAGCAATGGAGCTGAGAAGCAATTTAACCTTGGCTCCCTTTAAGATATTATGGCTTATTGTTCTTTCTCCTACCTGAGTTGAAAAACACTGATCTATATCTATATCTATATATATAAGTTTTAACCCCATCTGTTTGTTTGCTTGTTTAATTACTATTTTACAGTGATTATGTTAATCCTGCTCTGCTGATGGTGACAGCTTTCTCAATATAAACCAATCACAAGAAAGTTGTACACAGTGCTCCTCCGTGCCAGTCTGTGATACAGTGTGCCAATAAGAGGCTCGGGTATTTCACAGCTATTAAGACAAACAGAAGCCAACGTGTCCTGTGTGTCCTCACACCAGTCACAGATCAGGTGTTTGCCCCTGTTTTTGGTGGTCTTTGCCATCATTGGTGGGTGGTCTTTTGGATGGCTCTGCAGCTTGGGAAGAGATTGTGGGGGTTTTGATAATGGGAGGGGTTTTGCCTGGTAAGATCCTCTCCATCTGTTCGTCTCTACCACACACTTCTCTAGCTTAGCATGCCAGGTTTTTGCAGCTGTGTGCATGCTCCCCTAGCTGTGCAGCAACCCAGGCATGAGTGCACTGTCCGTTCAAATATCCTGAGGCCAGATGTGGAAGTGAGAGCCGAATAATCGGATTTAAAACCTGGGACACTTAAGTCCCTGAACACTTAAAGGCCACCTTAAGCCAATTTACCTGGCATCAGGGCTTAGGAGAGCCAATTTATTTATTGGAGCAGAGCTGAGTGATGCTGATATAGTGCCCTGGTTTCTCTCCTGGGTGTTAATGGCAATATGACTCACAGGAGTTGATATATACATTAACCTGCCTTATCACCAAGGATTATTGATTCCTATACAGCGGTCATGAGACCCTAGTCATAGCCACCACTTCGAACCACACTACCTTATCTATCTCTTCTATTTCAACCTTCATTGGCTGGACAAATGTCAAAAAAGAAACCATAGAATTGTACAGGGACATGTGAATCCAAGGTGAATTGATTGTTAAAGGCAAGATTTCTTACCTCAGTAGCAGCGAGCGAAGAGTGGCGACGATTTCAACGACAAACCGAGCCGAAGTGTGTGTGTGCGGACAGTGTTTTGCCAATAAAGGTCTCCGTCGCAGTGTGGTCCGGTCGCTACTTGTGGGAGACGGTTTTCCTGGTTGTTTACTGTACCTCAGTCGCAGCGAGCGAAGAATGGCGAATTCCAGCGCCGAACCTGGCCGACGTGTGGGCTGGTGTGGTTGTGTGTGTGATTTATTGATTGTTGTCAGGATATAAAGGCAATTTCAACTAATATAACCGAAAATGCTTCTCAAAAACATACATATCATACCTTTAATGTGCCTGAAGGTGTTTGACTGTGAGTGTAAGTGTGACTGGATGAATCGAATATTATAGCCTCTCTTTCTTTTTTCCAAGTGACTCCAGGAATGAAGATTTATATTGATCCGTTCACATATGAGGACCCCAACGAGGCTGTGAGGGAGTTTGCCAAGGAGATTGATATCTCCTGTGTGAAGATTGAGCAGGTCATTGGTGCAGGTAATGGAAAAATCTGACTGAAAAAATTGATGGAATAGAAAATTATAAAATAATGGCTCTTAATTGATTTCAGAATACAAATGGATGCAGGGGAAATGGTTACTTTTAAATGCTTATGTGACAACACTATTGCCTCTTCCATGTTGCCTCTTGGCAGGAGAGTTCGGGGAGGTGTGCAGCGGCAACCTGAAGCTCCCAGGTAAAAGGGAGATGTTTGTGGCCATAAAAACTCTGAAATCTGGCTACACGGAGAAGCAAAGACGTGACTTCCTCAGCGAAGCCAGCATCATGGGCCAGTTCGACCACCCTAACGTCATTCACCTGGAGGGCGTCGTCACCAAGAGCAGCCCCGTCATGATCATCACCGAGTTCATGGAGAACGGATCGCTGGACTCCTTCCTCAGAGTGAGTCGCCGGGATTTCTTCACTGTTTATTTTGTGTTGCTGCCTCACCAAGAGCAGTTAGTTATTAAGTGTGATTAGTCTTAACTTTGACTATTCAAACACAGGCAGACCGATAGCAAGGCCTCATTGTATATACCCACATAAACATCCATTAGTATTCAGTATGTGTCATTTCTGTCTCTCCTGTTTAGCATAGTGTCCACCACCAGTTCCTTACCTTCTCTCATGCACCCCTTTTAATGCTCACATGTCCGTCCAGTGCAATTATTGATTTATCTTCGACTTCTTCTCTCGTTATTTTTTATTTTCTCTCTTGATCTTAATGATGGACTCAGAATAATAGGGTCTGGCTGGCTATTTACTGAGCCCGACAGTTCTGGTGCTCTTTGATGTTTTTGCTTTGCATTTACCCCACAGTAACCCACAACTCTACTGCTTATTTTGCAGCATATCAATGCATATAGGAACCACACACTTATTTTCTTTAGACTTCCTGGCAAAAATGTGCCGTGCTCACAAGTTCATGTGATTTTAAATTTTCATGATCTAACCAGAGAATGATACTCCACAGAAACGACCCTAATCTTCAGCCCGCATGAATAATTGACATCATTTGCAACAGTTAAAATGAAATGTCAGATGTTTGAAAATTAAGTTGGCTATGAGATGAGAAGATGTTGCTGTCACACAGGCCCACACCGTCTGTCATATGATGATCAGTGGAATAAGAACATGTTTCCACTAATATGACTGGCTTTTCAGATGCTTTCATCCGCCCTAATTGGTCTCTTCGCATTTTTGAAGTGAGCAGAAAAGAGTTGCTGATTTATGGAAATTAGAATTGTATGATCGTTGGCAAAGTAAACGCTTATTTTTAGTTGAACTTCACTTTAAATGATATGATGAGAACCTTAATGGTGACACAGACAATATATTTATATATAATATATTTATACAGACAAGCCAGTTAAAGCTTTCTTAATACAAGACTTGCATAAGCTTTGTAAGTATGCACAGTGCTTCCAAATATATAGGCTACAGAAAAATATTCAAGTCATGAAAACTCTTCTTCTGTAGATCACAGAACAGATCAAACCATCCTCAAGAAAGAAGACATGCAAGCTCCTGTCAGCAATGTTCTGACTGCTGCTTGGGGTTCAGAAACAGGATCCTTATTTGCATTCTGCCTCCGACCTCTGAGACACAAAGCATTTTCTTGAATTTGATGTGCTGAGGAAGGGTGTATGTCTATGCAGTATGTAGATGTTTGCTAAATATATTTGACAGAACGTTGTATTCAAAACAACAGGGAACCTCTGTGGCACCTCACGGTGACAGCTTATGACAACAATTGCTGACAGTGTCAAAGCCTCTGAGCACAGCTTGTGTGTTCTCTGAGGGAGGCAGGATTGATGAGTGGTAATTTAAAATGGGCACTGCAGTCTGTAGCTACAGTAGCTTCCTGCTGAAGGATTGTCTCTACTGCTGCTCCTGTAGAAAAATCTGCAGAGAAGAGATGGGTTCAGTGCATATAACTTGAAATAAACAATGAATTAAGTGCATAACATTAATCCATTTGTAACCAGAAAAGACAGCAGCGCCGATGTACGCCCCTGTCTAAGGGTTGTCTAATAGCAAAGAAATGTGAGGGTGACATATATTCAAACTGGTTTTATGCCCTCAAACCTGACTTTTCTGTTTTGGTGGCTGCCAAAAGATTCTCTATGCAGGAAAAACCCTGCATACAGCTATACAAGCTATACAACATACAGTAAAGATTCCTCTTTTTACTGACCTCAAAGACTTTGGAAGAATCTTTCCAATTAAAGTATATGCAAACACACTGCACAGATTAGGTGGCAAAATGTACTTGTGAGAAAGGTTTCAGCTTCATGAATAATGCATGCTGCTTAATTGCTGTGGTACACGAAGAGGAGCAGCTCGACGTGAGCAGAAACCTCCGCTCGGCTAATGAGCGACAAAGTGTTTGGAAGAGAAATAGGCTAAAGGAGGGGACTGTTAATATGGCTGGCTGGGTATGCAGCCACTATCAGGCCCCGCTACTTCGCCCCTCCCATTCGCTTTCCAGGCCATGAGACTGAGCCGTTGTGTCTGTCCACACCCAGCCTTGTGCTCCCATGCTCGAGTCTCTGGAATCCGCTGTTCTCTGAGCCGCATGGTGGGTGGTGGTGAGAGTGCAGGTGTGCACAGTTGGACGCACAGCTGCACTCTTGCTCCAGACGCTCCCCATGCATGGCTTAAAGCCCTCACCAAACCAAGGAGGGGAACAGCTGTAGACAGCCAGACTCAGCTTAGCCTGGCCCAGCCCTGCTGCGACCAGTTGAGCCCAACCCAAACCGCGGCATTACTATCTAGTCAGACTCTATGAATGACGGCGCAACTACAGGGGGGGAAGAGGGAGTACCTTCAGTAGGACCCAAACCTGCAGGGGATCGTCAGAGAGGCACAGTAATACTGGTCTACATTAGCTGCATCAGGAGTGGGTGCCCATTGTCACATATTGTCAGGGGATCCCCTTGTCTATGAATGTTCAGTGCACTAAGGGGTTTTAATATGATATGTTTGTTTTCCAGCAAAACGACGGGCAGTTTACTGTGATCCAGCTGGTGGGGATGTTACGTGGCATCGCCTCGGGCATGAAATACCTCTCCGACATGAACTACGTCCACCGCGACCTGGCTGCCCGCAACATCCTGGTCAACAGCAATCTCGTGTGCAAGGTGTCAGACTTCGGGCTGTCGCGCTTCCTGGAGGACGACACGTCAGACCCCACCTATACCAGCGCCCTGGTGAGAAACATTACCTTCTTATCCTCGCCATGACACGCAGGC
>CABFOP010001466.1:1589-12622 GCA_900683385.1 Anoplogaster cornuta
TACCGTTACACTGTATATATGTAGCATATTCACTTGACACCATTTGCACTGCTTCTGTTTACTCTCTTTACTGTTTACTGTTTACACTGACACCTATAGCCTGTTTATACTCCTGTTCATACTGTGTTATACTGTCCATTCCATATTTATGTTCATATTTATCAATACTTATAGCCCTCCTGTTTATACTGTTTTTTATACTGTTTATTCCATATTTATGTTCATACTTATCCATACTATAGCCCTCCTGTTTATATTCCTGTTAATACTGTTCATACTGTTTATCCCATATTTAGCCCCATATCCCATATTTATCTCCATATCTGTACATACTTCTACTCTGCACTTTACTACTATTTGCACTTCTGGTTAGAAGCTAACTGCATTTCGTTGTCCCAGTACTTGTACTTTGTGCAATGACAATAAAGTTGAATCTAATCTAATCTAATCTAATCTCACAGATTTAGAGATTAAATTGTGTGGAATCATGTGGAAGACATTTCTTCTGCAGGTTTCTTATTGATCATTAATGCATCATCATGGTAAAGGAAACTCAAAAAACAGAAATTCAAGTATCTGTATCTGACTGAGGTAGATAAAAGTGAGCCAAGTGAGTCCAATAAAAAATGGATCAGCAAAATGAATTGACACTCATATCAGAGACAGAAAACTGTGATGCAATTTGTTTTATGGAGGAGTTTTGAAAAGAGAGACAGCTGAGGGTTGGGTTAATTGTAGATTAGGTTAAGCCTGTGAAGGTGAAGGCAGGGTTGGAAAACAAGGACACTGAAGATGGAAATAATAATTTAGATAAATATGAGAAAGATCCTACACAGGCAGAACAAAGAGACACCAGCGCCAAAGCTGTATCTTGACATACTGTACAATTTAAAGGACTTTGCTCAGGATAGAAAAGATAAAGCCTAGTAAATCCCATTGTTTTGTGAGGAAGTGATCAAGACCCTCTGTTGAGAAGCAATGACCACTGACACAGGAAGTCACTCTACCAACAGGCATCCCACGGGGTCAGAGCAATGTCAGAGTGCCCATTACTGCCACATTGTCTGATGACAACAAGGAAGAGAACAAGCCACACTAGAGTGGGTAATTGTGTGGTGGACTAGACTTGGGAAGCTTAAGGACAGAGACGGAGGCATCTGGAATGCATTAAGGCAACAGGCCAAGAGGGCCAATTCACCAGGAGAGTCATTAGGCAAGCTGTGAGCCTGCTGTTTGTATTAGTAACTTCTGGGGTTTCATCTTGTTAGTGGAGTGTTGTCTCCACTGCACCATGCTGAGAATGCTGGCAATTCTGAATACAGCTCCAGTAAACAGAGGTTGGAAGACAGTGTCACAAGATTAGGGGTAAAGATCTGCATATAAATGCTGGGGAAATTGCAACGCTTATTCTTCAAAAAGAGAAAAGTGTGCAGGCTAGGTATTCACTTGGCAGGGATGCGCAATAACAGGTCTCGTGGGAACAATTTATCAGGAGATAGCATCAAATTAAACTGTTTACATTTGAATAGTATTTCCAAAAGCTGTAAACCCTGCAGTTTGTAAACTAGTTTGACCTCAATGCTAATGAATCCATTTCCCACGATGGGAAATAATGTTGCTAGGCCATCAAGACCTGCTGATCAAGGAGCAACATGGAGCTGATCCCAGTTCAAACAGAATAATGCAAACCAGCCACTGGTTCATGAGGAACTCACCGTGACCCTCTCCTCTAGTGTGAACAGGGCCGGAGCATCAGAGACATGTCATGACCTTATGTAGACAGTCCCCATGGTCTTAACGCACAGCAGGGCTCTGACCTGACTAGCGTGACTCCATGCTGTGTATTGAGGAGCTGAGAGACTTCGGATGTCCTCACAACACCTTGGAAATGAGTGTGCAGGAGCCATGTGAGTGTTTTTACAGGGTCTGTTGAGTTTGATTTATGACCCACTCCCTAGTGGATTGGACAGAGTGGGTCTCATAAACACGGGCAATATCAAGATCAATGGTCTGTCTTTTCATGATGCAGGAAGATCGGTAACACATGCAGTATACAGTACAGATATTGCAGCATCGTAAAATCAGCACCTACAGTATTGTACTAACTGCTGAATGTTTAAAATCAAATAGCATATTATTACTCTTTAATATAGGTTAAATCTATAAAACAGGATTATACTGTGCAGTTGTCTAATGAGCTTTTTGTTATTTGCAAGAACGCAATCCGCATAATGTCTTTCTATACCGGAGCCCTCTCATGCACTTTGTTCAGGTATATGGTACCAACACAGAATTGAAGACCCGTTATCTCACTTGACGGCTTTCAGATTAATTATGCTTTACTTTCAGTATGGTTGTAGGCATGGCCCCTAAAGTGAATTATGCATGGACATGCATGATGTGTAACAGAGGGTTGAATAGATCCACAAGCAACCAACATAAACCACTTATAGGTGTGCCTTTAAATAGTGTTCTACCACGCTAAGCCATCCTGCATGGTCTGCATTAAAGCCAGGAACAAAAGCAGAGAGAAAAGCAGATGCAGGCTCTCCTCCCTGAACCCATGATCCATCCTGATAGGCGCATAATGAGAACCAGACGAGTGTTCACACCATAACACATACAAATCCCCATTCATTATTCATGGCAGATTACCCTCTTCATTAAGGCAGAAGCCGAGACCAAGGGACCAAGACAGAGCGAAGGGGAGGGCAAGTCTGTCTAGGAAAATGTTGCTGGATGAGGAGAAGCCAGTGAGGATCTGGCCTGCCCTACCATACTGAGTTAAGGCATGCAAGCCATCAGGCTAACTGGCATCCATATAGGACAGAGAGAGCCAGAAACCATGAGGAAGCCAGGCAGTTTCTACTGTACACAGTTCAGGGTCCTGAGGCCCACAGCTCTGCATTCTGCTTTGATACAGGAAACACAATGTGACAAAGCCCTTCTGGGGGACACTGGAGAATGTCAATGTAGCAGAACTGACATTACCAGACCGAGACAACACCTATCACCAGGCCACCGCTGACCTTCACCATGATAATGAAGCTTGTTTCGGCAGTACAGAAACACAGTACAGAATCAAGCCATCAGAATCAAAAGTCGCACTATGGTTTACTATAACACCACTGTCTCCCCCAGGTCTGTCAATAATCTCCTTATCAGTAGAATTATACTGCTTCCTGAGATTTAGTGCATCCACCAGCTGGTAAACTGAAACTGACTGTGAGCACGTAACCACGGCAAGAAAGATAGGGCAATAGATCCTGATAAAACTACACCTCTTTAATTTTTTATGACTGAGCGTAACTCCTTCTGTAGTTAAGCCCTTCAGAGTGAGGTCAGAGCTTATCAATGTGGTAAACGTTAGAGTAATACAACTGATATGGCTCTATACAAAACAAGTTCATGATGGAGGATGGGCATAGTTACATTACATTAGTAAAACAGATACCCAAAATAGAAGAGAACCTTCTTTGGCCGCGGCTGTACTGAATGTGTAGTAGAGCATATACTGTAGTCTTCTAGGCAACACTGAGCGGCCTATGATGTGTGGGTTTGACATGTTTTATGGTGGTGCTCAACATTGGCAACACGCCCTAAAAGCAAATCTTTCCGTCAGAACAAGGAGAAGTGTGAATATGAAGGGTCTTTTCAGCGAGTGATTGATGGTGTGTGCTGTTGTAAAACGCTCGGCCAGGGCTGAGTTGTGGGAATTGTCGAGGCTGGCAGGTGAGAGAGATTACCTGTTGGTATAGAGGTCCTACATGAGGGAGGCTGCAAGCTCAGACAGGCAAGATGGCTGACCTATTTGAATGCTTGCCTGGTCCCAAATTAGCGCTATGCTGAAAAGCCTATCATAATCTATAATAGGGGTAACTAGCAACACAATCTGTGCAATTTTCCCCCCTGACATTTGCTGTATTTTAAGACTGTAATGATGCCCAATGTGAGTCACTAACCACAATTCAATCACTGAAAGCCTGCATTGACATCATAATCCATCATTTTGTTTTGTTTTCCCCAGTACGCCCGCAGTAGGTTCATCTCAAAATACAGAGACACTAGAGCACATAAAAATGAATGTAGGAAAAAGTCCAACCCTTGTCATCCAAAGCGTTTCGTTACAACATTTGATTAATTGCATGGCTGAGGATAAAATCACTGCTTGGTACCAATAGCCATGGCAGCTATCCATAGAACAAAAAAAGATCATGTTGCATAGAGAGACAACACTACGAAAGACTAATTTAACAATATTCCCAACAAATTTGAAGGGTGAAATATTGTTAGGATTATTTGGTTATGTTGCCAAGCATGCTAGACGCAAGTTAGTGCAAAGAGAACATGATTCTGAAAGCAAACTATCAATAAATTAGATACAGATTATGAAAGAGAACTACCTCCCCATGCTTGTGGGACTGTGTCAGATTGTCCTCAGTAAGTCACAGCACAATGGCCCTGTTCATTTTGTAATTACGTCTGACCTGTAGGTACTTGACAGAGCCACGCTGATGGAACTACCATTCACAGTTTGGATTTAGTTGGATTTGCAGTCATTATGGTCTAGACACAAAGACTAAACTGAAACACTCTTTCACTCATTCTTTTTGGCTATTCTAACAGTCTAAAGCTTCTTCTTTTTTTTAGCTTTTACAGTTGACACAAATGAAATGTTTTGATTTCAGTGTCCAGAGTTAATGAATGGAAACGCTATTGTGAATTATGTAAAAAGGCCTACAGGTGGGATCATACAAGACAAACAAAAGATTATAAAATCCAGGTAGACTTGAGATAAATGCATGTAAATAATTTGAATATAAATAAAGAAATTTGCTGCTGCATGTGTTGAGAACTAACCTGTTATATCTATGGATCAACAACTTCTCCACCCAACTGTGAGCACAGCTCTACTCCACAGAGCCAGGACTAAGAAAGGAACAGCCATGCTCTTTTTATCTGTTTATCAACAGCTCACCAAGCCCTACTGTCCATGTAAAGGATCTCACAAAGCCCAGGAGCCCCAGGCACATCCAAAGCTCTCACCACCCTGGATTGGCGGCTACTCTACCTCAAACTGGACTTTATTTATAGATGAATAACAGCCCTATGAGTCTGCTCTGCTTGCGCTCAAGTAAATGACACACATAGGCCAGTAGAGAGGGCACAATGTCAGGATAAACACAGTGGCCTCTCACTTTGTTTCGCCAACATTCAAGGAATGCTGGAAAATGAATGCTCTGTGTGAGCTGACCTGAAAGAAATACCCCCATACAGGAGGAAAGAGAAATACACCAGGATTATTCTGTACTCAAGAAGCTGATGACACTTACTGTAGGTGAAGGTGAGGCGCGGAGTGACATCGTTTTCAGTGGCAGCTGTATGAGCAAAGCCAACCAGTAGGACAGTGTAGGCTGGGAGACAGAGCCAGGCCATACTTATTGTCCACATGCTTCCTCAGGACCGCCAGCCAATTTGCACTTCTTGCCTTTCAGGATTTTGGGGAATTCATGAAGAGTGTCTTTTTCTCCCGTGTTTATTTTTATTTTCTCTCTCTCTCTCTTCCTGTAGGTCTGGGCTCCTTGAATGGAAGACCTGTGCTCTGTTGTGAAAGTGAAGTCAGGGCACTCCTCCGGGGCTGCAGACACCGCTGGGTTTGGAATGATGACCTGTGACCTCAAAATGAGCCTCCTAGGACAGACAGCCCCCTCCAATCAGCCTCCATGTATACGCGACACCGCAGGGTCTGCAAAGAACCACAACAGAACATTCATTCAGATTAGTGCACTGTATGAGTAAGCTTATGGGAACCTTAGCTATACTGTTCAAGTATTATACAGTAGCAGCTGCAGTGCTAATGATGTAGGTTAAAATGTAGGTCTACTGTATATTTCTTTCCTATAGCCAATGACAATATTTTGGGTGGAGAGCACTCTTGACCAAAACAAACACACAAAAAACCCTCTGGCTAAATAACAATCATAACACATTATATTTGAAAGCTTGGAAAAGTGCCACAGGACAAAACCGAAAGCTGCTTTCTCTGTCAGTGGGATTCCAGTTGACCTTTTCACTACACATTACATGCCCAAGGTTGTCTGGGTCTGCTTTCAGCTTCTGTTTAGAGGTACAAGTGATATCACTGTATAGTGATCATTAACAGCCTACTATATAAATTACATCTTTGTCTATGCACAATACTGTGCATAGACAGTATTGTGCTAAAAAATGATAGTTTTTTCACTATCATTTGATAGTGAAAAAATAACATTTAAGCTGGAATCTCCATGTCTGCACTGCATACACCTCTACTATTACTTTGGTTTCCACAGCCAATTCAATTTGAATGATGTCCTTTGTGGTGAGAACAAGCAGATAAAAGGACCCAAAGCCCAGAGAACCCTACTTCTCAAATCAATACAGATTAATGACATTTAATTTGAGTTTGAGTGGACACTGTCTCCTTTGTCAACATCTCCTTGAATAATTCTTGTGAAACTATTAGAACAAACCACAAGACAACTATTAGCCTGATAAAGGAGTTACTGTATGTGGCTTGAACTAATGCTGATGTACTCAGTGTAGCGAGAGGCGAAGGGTAATTTGATACAGACATCACAGTTACATCTGCAAACACTGATGTGTTTCCATTACAGTTGCCACAGGGAAAACAATCAAGAGGGGATTCCGTTTCATGTTAGGTATGGCAACCGATGGCATAAGGTAGAGAATGAAGCTATTTCTGGTTTCTATCAAGATGCTCCTGACTCTTAATCAATAAGTAGTCTGACTAGTTGGGAGCACAGACATCCTCGAAGTGGGTACATGACGTTGCCATGATACAGGCCAGAGAGCAAGAGACAAAAGGGGTTATTTCTACTTCTGTATCGACACAATTGAGATTCACACAGGGGAATTACTGAAAGACATGCTAAAGGAGGAAATGAAAGACAATGAAAGTTATCTTTATTGTATTAGACTGTTTCATTAAAAGTCTCTCAAAATCTTTTGATTGCAGAGGCCTTGCATTGGAGCCAAATAACAGGTAATGTGAAGATCAACATCAATCCCATCTTCACCAGTGTTCTACCCATATTTGCAAAATTATAAATAAGGGTGTCTGAACACTAAAGAATGGAATCATTTATATCATTGGTACTGTCTCTTCATGATCAGAAAGACAAAAGCAAACTAATCACCAGGTTACAACAGGCTTAGTCTTTTAAAGCTCAAAAGATCACAAACTGAGAGGCTATGTCAGTGAAGCTTTGACAACGCCCCCTGCCAGGAGCCTACGTGCTTTCAGTGGGCTGTGGTGTGCAACAGACAAGGCCGTGGTCAGATCCCCCACCGGTAGGGCGGACAGCCATAAGCATCATTAGCCTCCTTTGTGTGGACCAATTTGGAGTGAGACACCACTTGACCAACAAGCAATGGAGCTAGCATAAATTTTGGGTTTGAGTGACGGACAGAAAAAGAGACCCGCATGCTTCTGACTGAATCCAACTGACTGATGCGTAGAGAGAGCTCGACTCAGCGTGTGCGAGAGAACAAGGGCCCCTCTGACAGCATAGAAATCTATATGCAACTCTGCACTCCACTTCTCTCTCCTGCATGATGCATAAACAGCATACTGAATCATCCCTTTCACTGACTACAGAGCCTGACAGACTTGCTATGGATGATACCACTGGCCATGATATACTTAAAGATGTATGTATATCCGCTTTAACATATAGGCTGTATCAAGCTGATAGAATCATTGTTTGAGTTGAGCTTTAAGAACTTTTACCATAGCAGACAGAAGTTGTTGATTTCAAGTTGTCATTTCTTCAGCTATTGGGTGGGAGGGGAAAACTCAGTGGCACAAAAGATTCTTCACTATTTGACTGATGGTGCATACTGACTTGCTCACCAGCCCATCATCCACATGAGTAATAGTAACAGTTCTGACAGTCCATGCAGTGAAAATAATTAACTGGGGCGGGCAGGAGACCCTTAAATGAAGCAGTAATTTGCTCACTCTGTCACGTGATCTACTGGGAATAAGGAGAAAACTTGACACAAGAGAGAACCGATTCATTAACAAAGACGGCTGAGATAAGACTGAAATAATTAACCATAAAGAAGCAACTCCGTAAAGCTTTCTTGCGACCACCATGAGAGAGGATTTAATATAAATAAATGGAATCCGCCAGACAGAATGAACTTTCACGCAAAGTGGAATTTACTAACGGAAGGCCATCAAACTTTCTGTTCAAAGGTTACAAACATTTCATTTGTAGAATCAACTTCTGGATATTATCTTTGACAGACTGTCGAAATGCTTCACAGAGGAGTCTGACACAAAAGAGGAAATAAGCTTTATATTTAACCAAACAGGGAAATTCTCAGTCATTTCCTGTAATGCAGCTCCTAGTGTAAAGCCATCACTATACAGTATATCACTGAATGCAAAGCCTGTGCAATGACAGCACTACTTATAAGACTCTGTGAGTAATATAAATAGCAGCACTGCTTATACTGCTGAAACATGTGGCACGACCATTAGGATTTGCCATTCGAGTAGCGAGGGAGAGGTCAAGGTTCCCTGCATTCCACACACAGCCTGCTGACTGGAAAAGTGTTGATTGATAAATAAGGACTCTTGGCATTCCTGTCCTCTTAAAAATCCACCTGTAAACACACACACACATTGACAAGCTACGTCACACCACCCTGTGATCAGCACTCCTCGGCATCTCCACGCTGCTGAAGGACCCTCAGATGTGTGAAGGAGCAGATGTGAGATGTCAGGAGGGGCTTTAATGGAAGAGCAGGCCACAGCACATATGGACAGAGTGGCTGATTCACCCGCCTGTGGGATCGCGGTGTTGACACAGTCCTACACCTGCTCTCTCAGGTTGTTACACAGCCAGATCTAAAGATACCTATCTGTGAGTAAGACGCAAGCTATGGAACCACTTCCGGGCCAAACGCTTGAGTATCGGGGACAAAGTGACTAAGTGATTAAGCAATTTTGGAATTTCAACAGAGAGAAGGGTATTTTCACAATGTCTTTTAGCTGCTCCTCCCATTACTAACTCATTCTGTCATTCCTGTCCTGAGCGATTCTCCAGTTCCTTTGGTGAGTGGAAATTTTGCAGTCTGTATTTGTGATTAGGTGACGGTGGAATCTGAAAAAAAAAAAACCTTTCCTGTCTTCACTGCTTGACCCATTTTAAGTCCAATCCCCAGACCCAGCTAAGAGTAATTAATGGCTCATTCATCCCTGAGTGAACTATCCATCAGTAATTATGACCATATGCTATTCCAAAGACTTTTAATTGCCTAATTAGAATCTTATTAAACTATTGAACAGAGATAGGGGACATTTTGAACTTAAGGTTTAGGAGCGATAGATTCATCAAGCTTGCCTCACCATTGGGGCTTTGACACATGGCCAGTGGTTGGCCAAGTGCTGACTACATTAAATGCTTCAAATTTAAAGCTACTGTATCAGTCACTGAAAAAGTATTGATAAATTAATGTAATATATGGCCGTGAAAGTGGATGAGAATATTTAATCACCTCCGTCTTTGAAACGCATACAAGTGCCTAAATCAACCGGCTCTCAGAAGTGAAAATATTTGAAATGATATTCCATTTCATTCCATTTCCCTTCTGTGCAAATTTCCATAACAGATGTGGAGCCAGCAGAAGCAGCTCACTGATGAAATGTAAAATAGCTGTGCTAGGTCTATCGCCAGGCCTGCTATCACTATCAGGGCCGGAGTGGGTGAAAGGAGACCAGCAGGAGCTCTGCTACAGACAGGGAAGTGAATTAATACTGAGAGGGGAGAAAGGACAAAGAGGAGCAACCTGAAAGGGCAAAGACACTTTTTGCTTCTTTAAAGGTGATAATAACCATTTATGCTGTTGGTCACCTGTGTAACATCCAACTAAAGTTACTCAGAAGACAGTTCCAGTTGCAATGAGAGCTTTACTTCAAGCCCCATAAGTTGAACAAGGGGAAACTGTGTAATTTCCCTCTCCTAGCATTGCTCCCTTTTTCTCCCTGCACTCGAGCCAAATCTCCCTGTCAAAACACCTCAGACAGGGCATAAACCTGGATTAAACCTTTCATGTGTTGTCAGGAATAAAGTTGTATAGCACTGTAAATACTGAGGGATTGGGAAAAATTGGCAAAAGTTTGCACCTTGCACTGTATTCTCAGATAGTTTTGAATAAGCCCAGTGTAAGCTGATCCACTTTTAGGTAGCACCCTACCCTGTTGATCTTGCTGAAGTGGCCTATTTCTTTTCTACAGTCTGTTTTCTTCTTGTCACACCCTATATTGTGGAAGGGAACACCTATACCTGGAAAACCTAAGGACTAAATGTCTGCTTCAGGAAAGAAAATAACGCACCAGAGATCCTTTTAGTATACGCAGTCAATGTTCTGCATAGTGTATGAACAATGATGTGAGTTCAGTAGCATGTCAGCCTGAGAAGACACTAGAAAATAATGATAATGGTGCCGATTCTCCAGACTGAGATGGGTGTTTCATATGGGAACTGAAATCCTTCAAGAGCCTTAGCCTCATATAGTACAGACAGCAGCTCAAGAGGTTTCACACTGTTCTCCTTTGATACACACTTCAACTTTATCAACGTTATCAAGTATCTCTCTCCTTTTTAACTTCTCCACTTTGCTAATCCCTGTTTCAAATACATGTTAAATCTCCAATTCTTGCTAACTCTTGCTAGAAAAGTGACAAGAGCTCACGTTCCCTACATGCAGTCAGAGCAATTATCAGCAGTATTAGGGCAGACAGGGTATGTCTATTGACATTCCTATAGAGGTTTTCTGCTGAAAGGGAATACAACCATTTTAGTGGTTGGTGATGAGACATAATGTATGGATATGTGGATATAATGACTAAGTGGGTAAAGGCAAATAATTGAACAGCTAGAACAGTCTGGTACGTTCAGGAAATGACATCACTTTACTGTAATGCAGCCTTTAAAACCAGGACAAGACAACACTTATGC